>CAKAJA020000035.1:0-148222 GCA_916610235.2 Lasioglossum morio
ATACGGCGTGACAACGTATAACGTATAACGTATAACGTATAACGTATAACGTATAACGTATAACGTATAACGTATAACGTATAACGTATAACGTATAACGTATAACGTATAACGTATAACGTATAACGTATAACGTATAACGTATAACGTATAACGTATAACGTATAACGTATAACGTATAACGTATAACGTATAACGTATAACGTATAACGTATAACGTATAACGTATAACGTATAACGTATAACGTATAACGTATAACGTATAACGTATAACGTATAACGTATAACGTATAACGTATAACGTATAACGTATAACGTATAACGTATAACGTATAACGTATAACGTATAACGTATAACGTATAACGTATAACGTATAACGTATAACGTATAACGTATAACGTATAACGTATAACGTATAACGTATAACGTATAAGGTATAACGTATAACGTATAACGTATAACGTATAACGTATAACGTATAACGTATAACGTATAACGTATAACGTATAACGTACAGCGTATAACGTATATCGAATAACGTAAAACGTGTAACGCAGAACGTGTAACGTATATCGTTTAACGTACAGCGTATAACGTATATCGAATAACGTACTGCGCATGACGTATAACGTATAACGTATAACGCAGAACGTGTAACGTATAACGTATAACGGACAGCGTATAACGTATTCCGAATAACGTATAACGCAGAACGTGTAACGTATAACGTTTAACGTACAGCGTATAACGTATATCGAATAACGTACTGCGTATACCGTATAACGTATAACGTATAACGCAGAACGTGTAACGTGTAACGTATAACGTATAACGTACAGCGTATAACGTATAACGTATAACGTATAACGTATAACGTATAACGTATAACGTATAACGTATAACGTATAACGTATAACGTATAACGTATAACGTATAACGTATAACGTATAACGTATAACGTATAACGTATAACGTATAACGTATAACGTATAACGTATAACGTATAACGTATAACGTATAACGTATAACGTATAACGTATAACGTATAACGTATAACGTATAACGTATAACGTATAACGTATAACGTATAACGTATAACGTATAACGTATAACGTATAACGTATAACGTATAACGTATAACGTATAACGTATAACGTATAACGTATAACGTATAACGTATAACGTATAACGTATAACGTATAACGTATAACGTATAACGTATAACGTATAACGTATAACGTATAACGTATAACGTATAACGTATAACGTATAACGTATAACGTATAACGTATAACGTATAACGTATAACGTATAACGTATAACGTATAACGTATAACGTATAACGTATAACGTATAACGTATAACGTATAACGTATAACGTATAACGTATAACGTATAACGTATAACGTATAACGTATAACGTATAACGTATAACGTATAACGTATAACGTATAACGTATAACGTATAACGTATAACGTATAACGTATAACGTATAACGTATAACGTATAACGTATAACGTATAACGTATAACGTATAACGTATAACGTATAACGTATAACGTATAACGTATAACGTATAACGTATAACGTATAACGTATAACGTATAACGTATAACGTATAACGTATAACGTATAACGTATAACGTATAACGTATAACGTATAACGTATAACGTATAACGTATAACGTATAACGTATAACGTATAACGTATAACGTATAACGTATAACGTATAACGTATAACGTATAACGTATAACGTATAACGTACAGCGTATAACGTATATCGAATAACGTAAAATGTATAACGCAGAACGTGTAACGTATATCGTTTAACGTACAGCGTATAACGTATATCGAATAACGTACTGCGCATAACGTATAACGTATAACGCAGAACGTGTAACGTATAACGTATAACGTATAACGTATAACGTATAACGTATAACGTATAACGTATAACGTATAACGTATAACGTATAACGTATAACGTATAACGTATAACGTATAACGTATAACGTATAACGTATAACGTATAACGTATAACGTATAACGTATAACGTATAACGTATAACGTATAACGTATAACGTATAACGTATAACGTATAACGTATAACGTATAACGTATAACGTATAACGTATAACGTATAACGTATAACGTATAACGTATAACGTATAACGTATAACGTATAAGGTATAACGTATAACGTATAACGTATAACGTATAACGTATAACGTATAACGTATAACGTATAACGTATAACGTATAACGTACAGCGTATAACGTATATCGAATAACGTAAAACGTATAACGCAGAACGTGTAACGTATATCGTTTAACGTACAGCGTATAACGTATATCGAATAACGTACTGCGCATGACGTATAACGTATAACGTATAACGCAGAACGTGTAACGTATAACGTATAACGGACAGCGTATAACGTATTCCGAATAACGTATAACGCAGAACGTGTAACGTAAAACGTTTAACGTACAGCGTATAACGTATATCGAATAACGTACTGCGTATACCGTATAACGTATAACGTATAACGCAGAACGTGTAACGTGTAACGTATAACGTATAACGTACAGCGTATAACGTATAACGTATAACGTATAACGTATAACGTATAACGTATAACGTATAACGTATAACGTATAACGTATAACGTATAACGTATAACGTATAACGTATAACGTATAACGTATAACGTATAACGTATAACGTATAACGTATAACGTATAACGTATAACGTATAACGTATAACGTATAACGTATAACGTATAACGTATAACGTATAAGGTATAACGTATAACGTATAACGTATAACGTATAACGTATAACGTATAACGTATAACGTATAACGTATAACGTATAACGTATAACGTACAGCGTATAACGTATATCGAATAACGTAAAACGTGTAACGCAGAACGTGTAACGTATATCGTTTAACGTACAGCGTATAACGTATATCGAATAACGTACTGCGCATGACGTATAACGTATAACGTATAACGCAGAACGTGTAACGTATAACGTATAACGGACAGCGTATAACGTATTCCGAATAACGTATAACGCAGAACGTGTAACGTAAAACGTTTAACGTACAGCGTATAACGTATATCGAATAACGTACTGCGTATACCGTATAACGTATAACGTATAACGCAGAACGTGTAACGTGTAATGTATAACGTATAACGTACAGCGTATAACGTATAACGTATAACGTATAACGTATAACGTATAACGTATAACGTATAACGTATAACGTATAACGTATAACGTATAACGTATAACGTATAACGTATAACGTATAACGTATAACGTATAACGTATAACGTATAACGTATAACGTATAACGTATAACGTATAACGTATAACGTATAACGTATAACGTATAACGTATAACGTATAACGTATAACGTATAACGTATAACGTATAACGTATAACGTATAACGTATAACGTATAACGTATAACGTATAACGTATAACGTATAACGTATAACGTATAACGTATAACGTATAACGTATAACGTATAACGTATAACGTATAACGTATAACGTATAACGTATAACGTATAACGTATAACGTATAACGTATAACGTATAACGTATAACGTATAACGTATAACGTATAACGTATAACGTATAACGTATAACGTATAACGTATAACGTATAACGTATAACGTATAACGTATAACGTATAACGTATAACGTATAACGTATAACGTATAACGTATAACGTATAACGTATAACGTATAACGTATAACGTATAACGTACAGCGTATAACGTATATCGAATAACGTAAAACGTGTAACGCAGAACGTGTAACGTATATCGTTTAACGTACAGCGTATAACGTATATCGAATAACGTACTGCGCATGACGTATAACGTATAACGTATAACGCAGAACGTGTAACGTATAACGTATAACGGACAGCGTATAACGTATTCCGAATAACGTATAACGCAGAACGTGTAACGTAAAACGTTTAACGTACAGCGTATAACGTATATCGAATAACGTACTGCGTATACCGTATAACGTATAACGTATAACGCAGAACGTGTAACGTGTAACGTATAACGTATAACGTACAGCGTATAACGTATAACGTATAACGTATAACGTATAACGTATAACGTATAACGTATAACGTATAACGTATAACGTATAACGTATAACGTATAACGTATAACGTATAACGTATAACGTATAACGTATAACGTATAACGTATAACGTATAACGTATAACGTATAACGTATAACGTATAACGTATAACGTATAACGTATAACGTATAACGTATAACGTATAACGTATAACGTATAACGTATAAGGTATAACGTATAACGTATAACGTATAACGTATAACGTATAACGTATAACGTATAACGTATAACGTATAACGTATAACGTATAACGTACAGCGTATAACGTATATCGAATAACGTAAAACGTGTAACGCAGAACGTGTAACGTATATCGTTTAACGTACAGCGTATAACGTATATCGAATAACGTACTGCGCATGACGTATAACGTATAACGTATAACGCAGAACGTGTAACGTATAACGTATAACGGACAGCGTATAACGTATTCCGAATAACGTATAACGCAGAACGTGTAACGTAAAACGTTTAACGTACAGCGTATAACGTATATCGAATAACGTACTGCGTATACCGTATAACGTATAACGTATAACGCAGAACGTGTAACGTGTAACGTATAACGTATAACGTACAGCGTATAACGTATAACGTATAACGTATAACGTATAACGTATAACGTATAACGTATAACGTATAACGTATAACGTATAACGTATAACGTATAACGTATAACGTATAACGTATAACGTATAACGTATAACGTATAACGTATAACGTATAACGTATAACGTATAACGTATAACGTATAACGTATAACGTATAACGTATAACGTATAACGTATAACGTATAACGTATAACGTATAACGTATAACGTATAACGTATAACGTATAACGTATAACGTATAACGTATAACGTATAACGTATAACGTATAACGTATAACGTATAACGTATAACGTATAACGTATAACGTATAACGTATAACGTATAACGTATAACGTATAACGTATAACGTATAACGTATAACGTATAACGTATAACGTATAACGTATAACGTATAACGTATAACGTATAACGTATAACGTATAACGTATAACGTATAACGTATAACGTATAACGTATAACGTATAACGTATAACGTATAACGTATAACGTATAACGTATAACGTATAACGTATAACGTATAACGTATAACGTATAACGTATAACGTATAACGTATAACGTATAACGTATAACGTATAACGTATAACGTATAACGTATAACGTATAACGTATAACGTATAACGTATAACGTATAACGTATAACGTATAACGTATAACGTATAACGTATAACGTATAACGTATAACGTATAACGTATAACGTATAACGTATAACGTATAACGTATAACGTATAACGTATAACGTATAACGTATAACGTATAACGTATAACGTATAACGTATAACGTATAACGTATAACGTATAACGTATAACGTATAACGTATAACGTATAACGTATAACGTATAACGTATAACGTATAACGTATAACGTATAACGTATAACGTATAACGTATAACGTATAACGTATAACGTATAACGTATAACGTATAACGTATAACGTATAACGTATAACGTATAACGTATAACGTATAACGTATAACGTATAACGTATAACGTATAACGTATAACGTATAACGTATAACGTATAACGTACAGCGTATAACGTATATCGAATAACGTAAAACGTGTAACGCAGAACGTGTAACGTATATCGTTTAACGTACAGCGTATAACGTATATCGAATAACGTACTGCGCATGACGTATAACGTATAACGTATAACGCAGAACGTGTAACGTATAACGTATAACGGACAGCGTATAACGTATTCCGAATAACGTATAACGCAGAACGTGTAACGTAAAACGTTTAACGTACAGCGTATAACGTATATCGAATAACGTACTGCGTATACCGTATAACGTATAACGTATAACGCAGAACGTGTAACGTGTAACGTATAACGTATAACGTACAGCGTATAACGTATAACGTATAACGTATAACGTATAACGTATAACGTATAACGTATAACGTATAACGTATAACGTATAACGTATAACGTATAACGTATAACGTATAACGTATAACGTATAACGTATAACGTATAACGTATAACGTATAACGTATAACGTATAACGTATAACGTATAACGTATAACGTATAACGTATAACGTATAACGTATAACGTATAACGTATAACGTATAACGTATAACGTATAACGTATAACGTATAACGTATAACGTATAACGTATAACGTATAACGTATAACGTATAACGTATAACGTATAACGTATAACGTATAACGTATAACGTATAACGTATAACGTATAACGTATAACGTATAACGTATAACGTATAACGTATAACGTATAACGTATAACGTATAACGTATAACGTATAACGTATAACGTATAACGTATAACGTATAACGTATAACGTATAACGTATAACGTATAACGTATAACGTATAACGTATAACGTATAACGTATAACGTATAACGTATAACGTATAACGTATAACGTATAACGTATAACGTATAACGTATAACGTATAACGTATAACGTATAACGTATAACGTATAACGTATAACGTATAACGTATAACGTATAACGTATAACGTATAACGTACAGCGTATAACGTATATCGAATAACGTAAAACGTGTAACGCAGAACGTGTAACGTATATCGTTTAACGTACAGCGTATAACGTATATCGAATAACGTACTGCGCATGACGTATAACGTATAACGTATAACGCAGAACGTGTAACGTATAACGTATAACGGACAGCGTATAACGTATTCCGAATAACGTATAACGCAGAACGTGTAACGTAAAACGTTTAACGTACAGCGTATAACGTATATCGAATAACGTACTGCGTATACCGTATAACGTATAACGTATAACGCAGAACGTGTAACGTGTAACGTATAACGTATAACGTACAGCGTATAACGTATAACGTATAACGTATAACGTATAACGTATAACGTATAACGTATAACGTATAACGTATAACGTATAACGTATAACGTATAACGTATAACGTATAACGTATAACGTATAACGTATAACGTATAACGTATAACGTATAACGTATAACGTATAACGTATAACGTATAACGTATAACGTATAACGTATAACGTATAACGTATAACGTATAACGTATAACGTATAACGTATAACGTATAACGTATAACGTATAACGTATAACGTATAACGTATAACGTATAACGTATAACGTATAACGTATAACGTATAACGTATAACGTATAACGTATAACGTATAACGTATAACGTATAACGTATAACGTATAACGTATAACGTATAACGTATAACGTATAACGTATAACGTATAACGTATAACGTATAACGTATAACGTATAACGTATAACGTATAACGTATAACGTATAACGTATAACGTATAACGTATAACGTATAACGTATAACGTATAACGTATAACGTATAACGTATATCGTATAACGTATAACGTATAACGTATAACGTATAACGTATAACGTATAACGTATAACGTATAACGTATAACGTATAACGTATAACGTATAACGCATAACGTATAACGTATAACGTATAACGTATAACGTATAACGTATACCATATAACGTATAACCTATAACGTATAATGTATATCGTATAACGTATAACGTATAACGTATAACGTATAACGTATAACGTATAACGTATAATGTATATCGTATAACGTATAACGTATAACGTATAACGTACAACGTATATCGTATAACGTATAACGTATAACGTATAACGTATAACGCATAACGCATAACGCATAACGCATAACGTATAACGTATAACGTATAACGTATAACGTATAACGTATAACGTATAACGTATAACGTATAACGTATAACGTATAACGTATAACGTATAACGTATAACGTATAACGTATAACGTATAACGTATAACGTATAACGTATAACGTATAACGTATAACGTATAACGTATAACGTATAACGTATAACGTATAACGTATAACGTATAACGTATAACGTATAACGTATAACGTATAACGTATAACGTATAACGTATAACGTATAACGTATAACGTATAACGTATAACGTATAACGTATAACGTATAACGTATAACGTATAACGTATAACGTATAACGTATAAGGTATAACGTATAACGTATAACGTATAACGTATAACGTATAACGTATAACGTATAACGTATAACGTATAACGCATAACGTATAACGTATAACGTATAACGTATAACGTATAACGTATAACGTATACCATATAACGTATAACCTATAACGTATAATGTATATCGTATAACGTATAACGTATAACGTATAACGTATAACGTATAACGTATAACGTATAACGTATAACGTATAACGTATAACGTATAACGTATAATGTATATCGTATAACGTATAACGTATAACGTATAACGTACAACGTATATCGTATATCGTATAACGTATAACGTATAACGTATAACGTATAACGTATAACGTATAACGTATAACGTATAACGTATAACGTATAACGTATAACGTATAACGTATAACGTATAACGTATATCGTATAACGTATAACGTATAACGTATAACGTATAACGTATAACGTATAACGTATAACGTATAACGTATAACGTATAACGTATAACGTATAACGTATAACGTATAACGTATAACGTATAACGTATAACGTATAACGTACAGCGTATAACGTATATCGAATAACGTAAAATGTATAACGCAGAACGTGTAACGTATATCGTTTAACGTACAGCGTATAACGTATATCGAATAACGTACTGCGCATAACGTATAACGTATAACGCAGAACGTGTAACGTATAACGTATAACGTATAACGTATAACGTATAACGTATAACGTATAACGTATAACGTATAACGTATAACGTATAACGTATAACGTATAACGTATAACGTATAACGTATAACGTATAACGTATAACGTATAACGTATAACGTATAACGTATAACGTATAACGTATAACGTATAACGTATAACGTATAACGTATAACGTATAACGTATAACGTATAACGTATAACGTATAACGTATAACGTATAACGTATAACGTATAACGTATAACGTATAACGTATAACGTATAAGGTATAACGTATAACGTATAACGTATAACGTATAACGTATAACGTATAACGTATAACGTATAACGTATAACGTATAACGTACAGCGTATAACGTATATCGAATAACGTAAAACGTGTAACGCAGAACGTGTAACGTATATCGTTTAACGTACAGCGTATAACGTATATCGAATAACGTACTGCGCATGACGTATAACGTATAACGTATAACGCAGAACGTGTAACGTATAACGTATAACGGACAGCGTATAACGTATTCCGAATAACGTATAACGCAGAACGTGTAACGTAAATCGTTTAACGTACAGCGTATAACGTATATCGAATAACGTACTGCGTATACCGTATAACGTATAACGTATAACGCAGAACGTGTAACGTGTAACGTATAACGTATAACGTACAGCGTATAACGTATAACGTATAACGTATAACGTATAACGTATAACGTATAACGTATAACGTATAACGTATAACGTATAACGTATAACGTATAACGTATAACGTATAACGTATAACGTATAACGTATAACGTATAACGTATAACGTATAACGTATAACGTATAACGTATAACGTATAACGTATAACGCATAACGTATAACGTATAACGTATAACGTATAACGTATAACGTATACCATATAACGTATAACCTATAACGTATAATGTATATCGTATAACGTATAACGTATAACGTATAACGTATAACGTATAACGTATAACGTATAATGTATATCGTATAACGTATAACGTATAACGTATAACGTACAACGTATATCGTATAACGTATAACGTATAACGTATAACGTATAACGCATAACGCATAACGCATAACGCATAACGTATAACGTATAACGTATAACGTATAACGTATAACGTATAACGTATAACGTATAACGTATAACGTATAACGTATAACGTATAACGTATAACGTATAACGTATAACGTATAACGTATAACGTATAACGTATAACGTATAACGTATAACGTATAACGTATAACGTATAACGTATAACGTATAACGTATAACGTATAACGTATAACGTATAACGTATAACGTATAACGTATAACGTATAACGTATAACGTATAACGTATAACGTATAACGTATAACGTATAACGTATAACGTATAACGTATAACGTATAACGTATAACGTATAACGTATAACGTATAACGTATAACGTATAACGTATAACGTATAACGTATAACGTATAACGTATAACGTATAACGTATAACGTATAACGTATAACGTATAACGTATAACGTATAACGTATAACGTACAGCGTATAACGTATATCGAATAACGTAAAATGTATAACGCAGAACGTGTAACGTATATCGTTTAACGTACAGCGTATAACGTATATCGAATAACGTACTGCGCATAACGTATAACGTATAACGCAGAACGTGTAACGTATAACGTATAACGGACAGCGTATAACGTATTCCGAATAACGTATAACGCAGAACGTGTAACGTATAACGTTTAACGTACAGCGTATAACGTATATCGAATAACGTACTGCGTATACCGTATAACGTATAACGTATAACGCAGAACGTGTAACGTATAACGTATAACGTACTGCGTATAACGTATAACGTATAACGTAAAACGTATAACGTATAACGTAAAACGTATAACGTATAACGTATAACGTATAACGTATAATGTATAACGTATAACGTATAACGCAGAACGTGTAACGTATAACGTATAACGTACAGCGTATAACGTATATCGAATAACGTAAAACGTATAAAGCAGAACGTGTAACGCAGAACGTGTAACGTATAACGTTTAAGGTACAGCGTATAACGTATATCGAATAACGTACTGCGTATAACGTATAATGTATAACGTATAACGCAGAACGTGTAACGTATAACGTATAACGTATAACGTACAGCGTATAACGTATAACGTATAACGTATAACGTATAACGTATAACGTATAACGTATAACGTACAGCGTATAACGTATATCGAATAACGTAAAACGTATAACGCAGAACGTGTAACGTATATCGTTTAACGTACAGCGTATAACGTATATCGAATAACGTACTGCGCATAACGTATAACGTATAACGTATAACACAGATCGTGTAACGTATAACGTATAACGGACAGCGTATAACGTATTCCGAATAACGTATAACGCAGAACGTGTAACGTATAACGTTTAACGTACAGCGTATAACGTATATCGAATAACGTACTGCGTATACCGTATAACGTATAACGTATAACGCAGAACGTGTAACCTATAACGTATAACGTACAGCGTATAACGTATAACGTATAACGTATAACGTATAACGTACAGCGTATAACGTATATCGAATAACGTAAAATGTATAACGCAGAACGTGTAACGTATATCGTTTAACGTACAGCGTATAACGTATATCGAATAACGTACTGCGCATAACGTATAACGTATAACGTATAACGCAGAACGTGTAACGTATAACGTATAACGGACAGCGTATAACGTATTCCGAATAACGTATAACGCAGAACGTGTAACGTATAACGTTTAACGTACTGCGTATAACGTATATCGAATAACGTACTGCGTATACCGTATAACGTATAACGTATAACGCAGAACGTGTAACGTATAACGTATAACGTACTGCGTATAACGTATAACGTATAACGTAAAACGTATAACGTATAACGTAAAACGTATAACGTATAACGTATAACGTATAACGTATAATGTATAACGTATAACGTATAACGCAGAACGTGTAACGTATAACGTATAACGTACAGCGTATAACGTATATCGAATAACGTACTGCGTATACCGTATAACGTATAACGTATAACGCAGAACGTGTAACGTATAACGTATAACGTACAGCGTATAACGTATAACGTATAACGTAAAACGTATAACGTATAACGTAAAACGTATAACGCAGAACGTGTAACGTATAACGTTTAACGTACAGCGTATAACGTATATCGAATAACGTACTGCGTATAACGTATAATGTATAACGTATAACGCAGAACGTGTAACGTATAACGTATAACGTATAACGTACAGCGTATAACGTATAACGTATAACGTATAACGAATAACGTATAACGTATAACGTATAACGTATAACGTATAACGTATAACGTATAACGTATAACGTACAGCGTATAACGTATATCGAATAACGTAAAACGTATAACGGAGAACGTGTAACGTATATCGTTTAACGTACAGCGTATAACGTATATCGAATAACGTACTGCGCATAACGTATAACGTATAACGTATAACGCAGAACGTGTAACGTATAACGTATAACGGACAGCGTATAACGTATTCCGAATAACGTATAACGCAGAACGTGTAACGTATAACGTTTAACGTACAGCGTATAACGTATATCGAATAACGTACTGCGTATACCGTATAACGTATAACGTATATCGCAGAACGTATAACGAATTACGTAATAAGTATAACGTATAATGTATAACGTATAACGTATAACGCAGAACGTGTAACGTATAACGTATAACGTATAACGTATAACGTATAACGTATAACGTATAACGTATAACGTATAACGTATAACGTATAACGTATAACGTATAACGTATAACGTATAACGAATTACGTAATAAGTATAACGTATAATGTATAACGTATAACGTATAACGCAGAACGTGTAACGTATAACGTATAACGTATAACGTATAACGTATAACGTATAACGTATAACGTATAACGTATAACGTATAACGTATAACGTATAACGTATAACGTATAACGTATAACGTATAACGTATAACGTATAACGTATAACGTATAACGTATAACGTATAACGTATAACGTATAACGTATAACGTATAACGTATAACGTATAACGTATAACGTATAACGTATAACGTATAACGTATAACGTATAACGTATAACGTATAACGTATAACGTATAACGTATAACGTATAACGTATAACGTATAACGTATAACGTATAACGTATAACGTATAACGTATAACGTATAACGTATAACGTATAACGTATAACGTATAACGTATAACGTATAACGTATAACGTATAACGTATAACGTATAACGTATAACGTATAACGTATAACGTACAATGTACAACGTATAACGTGTATCGTATAACGTGTAACGTATAACGTATAACGTATAACGTATAACGTATAACGTATAACGTATAACGTATAACGTATAACGTATAACGTATAACGTATAACGTATAACGTATAACGTATAACGTATAACGTATAACGTATAACGTATAACGTATAACGTATAACGTATAACGTATAACGTATAACGTATAACGTATAACGTATAACGTATAACGTATAACGTATAACGTATAACGTAAAACGTATAACGTATAACGTATAACGTATAACGTATAACGTATAACGTATAACGTATAACGTATAACGTATAACGTATAACGTATAACGTATAACGTATAACGAATAACGTATAACGTATAACGTATAACGCAGAACGTGTAACGTATATCGTTTAACGTACAGCGTATAACGTATATCGAATAACGTACTGCGCATAACGTATAACGTATAACGTATAACGCAGAACGTGTAACGTATAACGTATAACGGACAGCGTATAACGTATTCCGAATAACGTATAACGCAGAACGTGTAACGTATAACGTTTAACGTACAGCGTATAACGTATATCGAATAACGTACTGCGTATACCGTATAACGTATAACGTATAACGCAGAACGTGTAACGTATAACGTATAACGTACAGCGTATAACGTATAACGTATAACGTAAAACGTATAACGTATAACGTAAAACGTATAACGCAGAACGTGTAACGTATAACGTTTAACGTACAGCGTATAACGTATATCGAATAACGTACTGCGTATAACGTATAATGTATAACGTATAACGCAGAACGTGTAACGTATAACGTATAACGTATAACGTACAGCGTATAACGTATAACGTATAACGTATAACGTATAACGTATAACGTATAACGTATAACGTATAACGTACAGCGTATAACGTATATCGAATAACGTAAAACGTATAACGCAGAACGTGTAACGTATATCGTTTAACGTACAGCGTATAACGTATATCGAATAACGTACTGCGCATAACGTATAACGTATAACGTATAACGCAGAACGTGTAACGTATAACGTATAACGGACAGCGTATAACGTATTCCGAATAACGTATAACGCAGAACGTATAACGTATAACGTTTAACGTACAGCGTATAACGTATATCGAATAACGTACTGCGTATAATGTATAACGTATAACGTATAACGCAGAACGTATAACGAATTACGTAATAAGTATAACGTATAATGTATAACGTATAACGTATAACGCAGACCGTGTAACGTATAACGTATAACGTATAACGTATAACGTATAACGTATAACGTATAACGTATAACGTATAACGTATAACGTATAACGTATATCGTATAACGTATAACGTATAACGTATAACGTATAACGTATAACGTATAACGTATAACGTATAACGTACAATGTACAACGTATAACGTGTATCGTATAACGTGTAACGTATAACGTATAACGTATAACGTATAACGTATAACGTATAACGTATAACGTATAACGTATAACGTATAACGTATAACGTATAACGTATAACGTATAACGTATAACGTATAACGTATAACGTATAACGTATAACGTATAACGTATAACGTATAACGTATAACGTATAACGTATAACGTATACCGTATAACGTATAACGTATAACGTATAACGTATAACGTATAACGTATAACGTATAACGTATAACGTATAACGTATAACGTATAACGTATAACGTATAACGTATAACGTATAACGTATAACGTATAACGTATAACGTATAACGTATAACGTATAACGTATAACGTATAACGTATAACGTATAACGTATAACGTATAACGTATAACGTATAACGTATAACGTATAACGTATAACGTATAACGTATAACGTATAACGTATAACGTATAACGTATAACGTATAACGTATAACGTATAACGTATAACGTATAACGTATAACGTATAACGTATAACGTATAACGTACAATGTACAACGTATAACGTGTATCGTATAACGTGTAACGTATAACGTATAACGTATAACGTATAACGTATAACGTATAACGTATAACGTATAACGTATAACGTATAACGTATAACGTATAACGTATAACGTATAACGCAGAACGTATAACGAATTACGTGTAACGTATATCGTTTAACGTACAGCGTATAACGTATATCGAATAACGTACTGCGCATAACGTATAACGTATAACGTATAACGCAGAACGTGTAACGTATAACGTATAACGGACAGCGTATAACGTATTCCGAATAACGTATAACGCAGAACGTGTAACGTATAACGTTTAACGTACAGCGTATAACGTATATCGAATAACGTACTGCGTATACCGTATAACGTATAACGTATAACGCAGAACGTGTAACGTATAACGTATAACGTACAGCGTATAACGTATAACGTATAACGTAAAACGTATAACGTATAACGTAAAACGTATAACGCAGAACGTGTAACGTATAACGTTTAACGTACAGCGTATAACGTATATCGAATAACGTACTGCGTATAACGTATATTGTATAACGTATAACGCAGAACGTATAACGTATAACGTATAACGTATAACGTATAACGTATAACGTATAACGTATAACGTATAACGTATAACGTATAACGTATAACGTATAACGTATAACGTATAACGTATAACGTATAACGTATAACGTATAACGTATAACGTATAACGTATAACGTATAACGTATAACGTACAATGTACAACGTATAACGTGTATCGTATAACGTGTAACGTATAACGTATAACGTATAACGTATAACGTATAACGTATAACGTATAACGTATAACGTATAACGTATAACGTATAACGTATAACGTATAACGCAGAACGTATAACGAATTACGTGTAACGTATATCGTTTAACGTACAGCGTATAACGTATATCGAATAACGTACTGCGCATAACGTATAACGTATAACGTATAACGCAGAACGTGTAACGTATAACGTATAACGGACAGCGTATAACGTATTCCGAATAACGTATAACGCAGAACGTGTAACGTATAACGTTTAACGTACAGCGTATAACGTATATCGAATAACGTACTGCGTATACCGTATAACGTATAACGTATAACGCAGAACGTGTAACGTATAACGTATAACGTACAGCGTATAACGTATAACGTATAACGTATAACGTATAACGTAAAACGTATAACGTATAACGTAAAACGTATAACGCAGAACGTGTAACGTATAACGTTTAACGTACAGCGTATAACGTATATCGAATAACGTACTGCGTATAACGTATATTGTATAACGTATAACGCAGAACGTGTAACGTATAACGTATAACGTATAACGTACAGCGTATAACGTATAACGTATAACGTATAACGTATAACGTATAACGTATAACGTATAACGTATAACGTATAACGTATAACGTACAGCGTATAACGTATATCGAATAACGTAAAACGTATAACGCAGAACGTGTAACGTATATCGTTTAACGTACAGCGTATAACGTATATCGAATAACGTACTGCGCATAACGTATAACGTATAACGTATAACGCAGAACGTGTAACGTATAACGTATAACGGACAGCGTATAACGTATTCCGAATAACGTATAACGCAGAACGTGTAACGTATAACGTTTAACGTACAGCGTATAACGTATATCGAATAACGTACTGCGTATACCGTATAACGTATAACGTATAACGCAGAACGTATAACGAATTACGTAATAAGTATAACGTATAATGTATAACGTATAACGTATAACGCAGAACGTGTAACGTATAACGTATAACGTATAACGTATAACGTATAACGTATAACGTATAACGTTATACGTATAACGAATTACGTAATAAGTATAACGTATAATGTATAACGTATAACGTATAACGTATAACGTATAACGTATAACGTATAACGTATAACGTATAACGTATAACGTATAACGTATAACGTATAACGTATAACGTATAACGTACAATGTACAACGTATAACGTGTATCGTATAACGTGTAACGTATAACGTATAACGTATAACGTATAACGTATAACGTATAACGTATAACGTATAACGTATAACGTATAACGTATAACGTATAACGTATAACGCAGAACGTATAACGAATTACGTGTAACGTATATCGTTTAACGTACAGCGTATAACGTATATCGAATAACGTACTGCGCATAACGTATAACGTATAACGTATAACGCAGAACGTGTAACGTATAACGTATAACGGACTGCGTATAACGTATTCCGAATAACGTATAACGCAGAACGTGTAACGTATAACGTTTAACGTACAGCGTATAACGTATATCGAATAACGTACTGCGTATACCGTATAACGTATAACGTATAACGCAGAACGTGTAACGTATAACGTATAACGTACAGCGTATAACGTATAACGTATAACGTAAAACGTATAACGTATAACGTAAAACGTATAACGCAGAACGTGTAACGTATAACGTTTAACGTACAGCGTATAACGTATATCGAATAACGTACTGCGTATAACGTATATTGTATAACGTATAACGCAGAACGTGTAACGTATAACGTATAACGTATAACGTACAGCGTATAACGTATAACGTATAACGTATAACGTATAACGTATAACGTATAACGTATAACGTATAACGTATAACGTATAACGTACAGCGTATAACGTATATCGAATAACGTAAAGCGTATAACGCAGAACGTGTAACGTATATCGTTTAACGTACAGCGTATAACGTATATCGAATAACGTACTGCGCATAACGTATAACGTATAACGTATAACGCAGAACGTGTAACGTATAACGTATAACGGACAGCGTATAACGTATTCCGAATAACGTATAACGCAGAACGTGTAACGTATAACGTTTAACGTACAGCGTATAACGTATATCGAATAACGTACTGCGTATACCGTATAACGTATAACGTATAACGCAGAACGTATAACGAATTACGTAATAAGTATAACGTATAATGTATAACGTATAACGTATAACGCAGACCGTGTAACGTATAACGTATAACGTATAACGTATAACGTATAACGTATAACGTATAACGTTATACGTATAACGAATTACGTAATAAGTATAACGTATAATGTATAACGTATAACGTATAACGTATAACGTATAACGTATAACGTATAACGTATAACGTATAACGTATAACGTATTCCGAATAACGTATAACGCAGAACGTGTAACGTATAACGTTTAACGTACAGCGTATAACGTATATCGAATAACGTACTGCGTATACCGTATAACGTATAACGTATAACGCAGAACGTGTAACGTATAACGTATAACGTACAGCGTATAACGTATAACGTATAACGTAAAACGTATAACGTATAACGTAAAACGTATAACGCAGAACGTGTAACGTATAACGTTTAACGTACAGCGTATAACGTATATCAAATAACGTACTGCGTATAACGTATATTGTATAACGTATAACGCAGAACGTGTAACGTATAACGTAATAAGTATAACGTATAATGTATAACGTATAACGTATAACGCAGAACGTGTAACGTATATCGTTTAACGTACAGCGTATAACGTATATCGAATAACGTACTGCGCATAACGTATAACGTATAACGTATAACGCAGAACGTGTAACGTATAACGTATAACGGACAGCGTATAACGTATTCCGAATAACGTATAACGCAGAACGTGTAACGTATAACGTTTAACGTACTGCGTATAACGTATATCGAATAACGTACTGCGTATACCGTATAACGTATAACGTATAACGCAGAACGTGTAACGTATAACGTATAACGTACAGCGTATAACGTATAACGTATAACGTAAAACGTATAACGTATAACGTAAAACGTATAACGTATAACGTATAACGTATAACGTATAATGTATAACGTATAACGTATAACGCAGAACGTGTAACGTATAACGTATAACGTACAGCGTATAACGTATATCGAATAACGTACTGCGTATACCGTATAACGTATAACGTATAACGCAGAACGTGTAACGTATAACGTATAACGTACAGCGTATAACGTATAACGTATAACGTAAAACGTATAACGTATAACGTAAAACGTATAACGCAGAACGTGTAACGTATAACGTTTAACGTACAGCGTATAACGTATATCGAATAACGTACTGCGTATAACGTATAATGTATAACGTATAACGCAGAACGTGTAACGTATAACGTATAACGTATAACGTACAGCGTATAACGTATAACGTATAACGTATAACGAATAACGTATAACGTATAACGTATAACGTATAACGTATAACGTATAACGTATAACGTATAACGTACAGCGTATAACGTATATCGAATAACGTAAAACGTATAACGGAGAACGTGTAACGTATATCGTTTAACGTACAGCGTATAACGTATATCGAATAACGTACTGCGCATAACGTATAACGTATAACGTATAACGCAGAACGTGTAACGTATAACGTATAACGGACAGCGTATAACGTATTCCGAATAACGTATAACGCAGAACGTGTAACGTATAACGTTTAACGTACAGCGTATAACGTATATCGAATAACGTACTGCGTATACCGTATAACGTATAACGTATATCGCAGAACGTATAACGAATTACGTAATAAGTATAACGTATAATGTATAACGTATAACGTATAACGCAGAACGTGTAACGTATAACGTATAACGTATAACGTATAACGTATAACGTATAACGTATAACGTATAACGTATAACGTATAACGTATAACGTATAACGTATAACGAATTACGTAATAAGTATAACGTATAATGTATAACGTATAACGTATAACGCAGAACGTGTAACGTATAACGTAT
The DNA here is from genome assembly GCA_916610235.2 of Lasioglossum morio. Taxonomy (NCBI): domain Eukaryota; kingdom Metazoa; phylum Arthropoda; class Insecta; order Hymenoptera; family Halictidae; genus Lasioglossum; species Lasioglossum morio. Next base: position 20,369 of record CAKAJA020000035.1, read on the forward strand.
AACGTATAACGTATAACGTATAACGTATAACGTATAACGTATAACGTATAACGTATAACGTATAACGTATAACGTATAACGTATAACGTATAACGTATAACGTATAACGTATAACGTATAACGTATAACGTATAACGTATAACGTATAACGTATAACGTATAACGTATAACGTATAACGTATAACGTATAACGTATAACGTATAACGTATAACGTATAACGTATAACGTATAACGTATAACGTATAACGTATAACGTATAACGTATAACGTATAACGTATAACGTATAACGTATAACGTATAACGTATAACGTATAACGTATAACGTATAACGTATAACGTATAACGTATAACGTATAACGTACAATGTACAACGTATAACGTGTATCGTATAACGTGTAACGTATAACGTATAACGTATAACGTATAACGTATAACGTATAACGTATAACGTATAACGTATAACGTATAACGTATAACGTATAACGTATAACGTATAACGTATAACGTATAACGTATAACGTATAACGTATAACGTATAACGTATAACGTATAACGTATAACGTATAACGTATAACGTATAACGTATAACGTATAACGTATAACGTATAACGTATAACGTATAACGTATAACGTATAACGTATAACGTATAACGTATAACGTATAACGTAAAACGTATAACGTATAACGTATAACGTATAACGTATAACGTATAACGTATAACGTATAACGTATAACGTATAACGTATAACGTATAACGAATAACGTATAACGTATAACGTATAACGCAGAACGTGTAACGTATATCGTTTAACGTACAGCGTATAACGTATATCGAATAACGTACTGCGCATAACGTATAACGTATAACGTATAACGCAGAACGTGTAACGTATAACGTATAACGGACAGCGTATAACGTATTCCGAATAACGTATAACGCAGAACGTGTAACGTATAACGTTTAACGTACAGCGTATAACGTATATCGAATAACGTACTGCGTATACCGTATAACGTATAACGTATAACGCAGAACGTGTAACGTATAACGTATAACGTACAGCGTATAACGTATAACGTATAACGTAAAACGTATAACGTATAACGTAAAACGTATAACGCAGAACGTGTAACGTATAACGTTTAACGTACAGCGTATAACGTATATCGAATAACGTACTGCGTATAACGTATAATGTATAACGTATAACGCAGAACGTGTAACGTATAACGTATAACGTATAACGTACAGCGTATAACGTATAACGTATAACGTATAACGTATAACGTATAACGTATAACGTATAACGTATAACGTACAGCGTATAACGTATATCGAATAACGTAAAACGTATAACGCAGAACGTGTAACGTATATCGTTTAACGTACAGCGTATAACGTATATCGAATAACGTACTGCGCATAACGTATAACGTATAACGTATAACGCAGAACGTGTAACGTATAACGTATAACGGACAGCGTATAACGTATTCCGAATAACGTATAACGCAGAACGTGTAACGTATAACGTTTAACGTACAGCGTATAACGTATATCGAATAACGTACTGCGTATACCGTATAACGTATAACGTATAACGCAGAACGTATAACGAATTACGTAATAAGTATAACGTATAACGTATAACGTATAACGTATAACGCAGACCGTGTAACGTATAACGTATAACGTATAACGTATAACGTATAACGTATAACGTATAACGTATAACGTATAACGTATAACGTATAACGTATAACGTATAACGTATAACGTATAACGTATAACGTATAACGTATAACGTATAACGTATAACGTATAACGTATAACGTACAATGTACAACGTATAACGTGTATCGTATAACGTGTAACGTATAACGTATAACGTATAACGTATAACGTATAACGTATAACGTATAACGTATAACGTATAACGTATAACGTATAACGTATAACGTATAACGTATAACGTATAACGTATAACGTATAACGTATAACGTATAACGTATAACGTATACCGTATAACGTATAACGTATAACGTATAACGTATAACGTATAACGTATAACGTATAACGTATAACGTATAACGTATAACGTATAACGTATAACGTATAACGTATAACGTATAACGTATAACGTATAACGTATAACGTATAACGTATAACGTATAACGTATAACGTATAACGTATAACGTATAACGTATAACGTATAACGTATAACGTATAACGTATAACGTATAACGTATAACGTATAACGTATAACGTATAACGTATAACGTATAACGTATAACGTATAACGTATAACGTATAACGTATAACGTATAACGTATAACGTATAACGTATAACGTATAACGTATAACGTATAACGTATAACGTATAACGTATAACGTATAACGTATAACGTATAACGTATAACGTATAACGTATAACGTATAACGTATAACGTATAACGTATAACGTATAACGTACAATGTACAACGTATAACGTGTATCGTATAACGTGTAACGTATAACGTATAACGTATAACGTATAACGTATAACGTATAACGTATAACGTATAACGTATAACGTATAACGTATAACGTATAACGTATAACGCAGAACGTATAACGAATTACGTGTAACGTATATCGTTTAACGTACAGCGTATAACGTATATCGAATAACGTACTGCGCATAACGTATAACGTATAACGTATAACGCAGAACGTGTAACGTATAACGTATAACGGACAGCGTATAACGTATTCCGAATAACGTATAACGCAGAACGTGTAACGTATAACGTTTAACGTACAGCGTATAACGTATATCGAATAACGTACTGCGTATACCGTATAACGTATAACGTATAACGCAGAACGTGTAACGTATAACGTATAACGTACAGCGTATAACGTATAACGCAGAACGTGTAACGTATAACGTATAACGGACAGCGTATAACGTATTCCGAATAACGTATAACGCAGAACGTGTAACGTATAACGTTTAACGTACAGCGTATAACGTATATCGAATAACGTACTGCGTATACCGTATAACGTATAACGTATAACGCAGAACGTGTAACGTATAACGTATAACGTACAGCGTATAACGTATAACGTATAACGTAAAACGTATAACGTATAACGTAAAACGTATAACGCAGAACGTGTAACGTATAACGTTTAACGTACAGCGTATAACGTATATCGAATAACGTACTGCGTATAACGTATAATGTATAACGTATAACGCAGAACGTGTAACGTATAACGTATAACGTATAACGTACAGCGTATAACGTATAACGTATAACGTATAACGTATAACGTATAACGTATAACGTATAACGTATAACGTACAGCGTATAACGTATATCGAATAACGTAAAACGTATAACGCAGAACGTGTAACGTATATCGTTTAACGTACAGCGTATAACGTATATCGAATAACCTACTGCGCATAACGTATAACGTATAACGTATAACGCAGAACGTGTAACGTATAACGTATAACGGACAGCGTATAACGTATTCCGAATAACGTATAACGCAGAACGTGTAACGTATAACGTTTAACGTACAGCGTATAACGTATATCGAATAACGTACTGCGTATACCGTATAACGTATAACGTATAACGCAGAACGTATAACGAATTACGTAATAAGTATAACGTATAATGTATAACGTATAACGTATAACGCAGACCGTGTAACGTATAACGTATAACGTATAACGTATAACGTATAACGTATAACGTATAACGTATAACGTATAACGTATAACGTATAACGTATAACGTATAACGTATAACGTATAACGTATAACGTATAACGTATAACGTATAACGTATAACGTATAACGTACAATGTACAACGTATAACGTGTATCGTATAACGTGTAACGTATAACGTATAACGTATAACGTATAACGTATAACGTATAACGTATAACGTATAACGTATAACGTATAACGTATAACGTATAACGTATAACGTATAACGTATAACGTATAACGTATAACGTATAACGTATAACGTATAACGTATACCGTATAACGTATAACGTATAACGTATAACGTATAACGTATAACGTATAACGTATAACGTATAACGTATAACGTATAACGTATAACGTATAACGTATAACGTATAACGTATAACGTATAACGTATAACGTATAACGTATAACGTATAACGTATAACGTATAACGTATAACGTATAACGTATAACGTATAACGTATAACGTATAACGTATAACGTATAACGTATAACGTATAACGTATAACGTATAACGTATAACGTATAACGTATAACGTATAACGTATAACGTATAACGTATAACGTATAACGTATAACGTATAACGTATAACGTATAACGTATAACGTATAACGTATAACGTATAACGTATAACGTATAACGTATAACGTATAACGTATAACGTATAACGTATAACGTATAACGTACAATGTACAACGTATAACGTGTATCGTATAACGTGTAACGTATAACGTATAACGTATAACGTATAACGTATAACGTATAACGTATAACGTATAACGTATAACGTATAACGTATAACGTATAACGTATAACGTATAACGCAGAACGTATAACGAATTACGTGTAACGTATATCGTTTAACGTACAGCGTATAACGTATATCGAATAACGTACTGCGCATAACGTATAACGTATAACGTATAACGCAGAACGTGTAACGTATAACGTATAACGGACTGCGTATAACGTATTCCGAATAACGTATAACGCAGAACGTGTAACGTATAACGTTTAACGTACAGCGTATAACGTATATCGAATAACGTACTGCGTATACCGTATAACGTATAACGTATAACGCAGAACGTGTAACGTATAACGTATAACGTACAGCGTATAACGTATAACGTATAACGTAAAACGTATAACGTATAACGTAAAACGTATAACGCAGAACGTGTAACGTATAACGTTTAACGTACAGCGTATAACGTATATCGAATAACGTACTGCGTATAACGTATATTGTATAACGTATAACGCAGAACGTGTAACGTATAACGTATAACGTATAACGTACAGCGTATAACGTATAACGTATAACGTATAACGTATAACGTATAACGTATAACGTATAACGTATAACGTATAACGTATAACGTACAGCGTATAACGTATATCGAATAACGTAAAACGTATAACGCAGAACGTGTAACGTATATCGTTTAACGTACAGCGTATAACGTATATCGAATAACGTACTGCGCATAACGTATAACGTATAACGTATAACGCAGAACGTGTAACGTATAACGTATAACGGACAGCGTATAACGTATTCCGAATAACGTATAACGCAGAACGTGTAACGTATAACGTTTAACGTACAGCGTATAACGTATATCGAATAACGTACTGCGTATACCGTATAACGTATAACGTATAACGCAGAACGTATAACGAATTACGTAATAAGTATAACGTATAATGTATAACGTATAACGTATAACGCAGACCGTGTAACGTATAACGTATAACGTATAACGTATAACGTATAACGTATAACGTATAACGTTATACGTATAACGAATTACGTAATAAGTATAACGTATAATGTATAACGTATAACGTATAACGTATAACGTATAACGTATAACGTATAACGTATAACGTATAACGTATAACGTATAACGTATAACGTATAACGTATAACGTATAACGTATTCCGAATAACGTATAACGCAGAACGTGTAACGTATAACGTTTAACGTACAGCGTATAACGTATATCGAATAACGTACTGCGTATACCGTATAACGTATAACGTATAACGCAGAACGTGTAACGTATAACGTATAACGTACAGCGTATAACGTATAACGTATAACGTAAAACGTATAACGTATAACGTAAAACGTATAACGCAGAACGTGTAACGTATAACGTTTAACGTACAGCGTATAACGTATATCGAATAACGTACTGCGTATAACGTATATTGTATAACGTATAACGCAGAACGTGTAACGTATAACGTATAACGTATAACGTATAACGTATAACGTACAATGTACAACGTATAACGTGTATCGTATAACGTGTAACGTATAACGTATAACGTATAACGTATAACGTATAACGTATAACGTATAACGTATAACGTATAACGTATAACGTATAACGTATAACGTATAACGTATAACGTATAACGTATAACGTATAACGTATAACGTATAACGTATAACGTATAACGTATAACGTATAACGTATAACGTATAACGTACAATGTACAACGTATAACGTGTATCGTATAACGTGTAACGTATAACGTATAACGTATAACGTATAACGTATAACGTATAACGTATAACGTATAACGTATAACGTATAACGTATAACGTATAACGTATAACGCAGAACGTATAACGAATTACGTGTAACGTATATCGTTTAACGTACAGCGTATAACGTATATCGAATAACGTACTGCGCATAACGTATAACGTATAACGTATAACGCAGAACGTGTAACGTATAACGTATAACGGACAGCGTATAACGTATTCCGAATAACGTATAACGCAGAACGTGTAACGTATAACGTTTAACGTACAGCGTATAACGTATATCGAATAACGTACTGCGTATACCGTATAACGTATAACGTATAACGCAGAACGTGTAACGTATAACGTATAACGTACAGCGTATAACGTATAACGTATAACGTAAAACGTATAACGTATAACGTAAAACGTATAACGCAGAACGTGTAACGTATAACGTTTAACGTACAGCGTATAACGTATATCGAATAACGTACTGCGTATAACGTATAATGTATAACGTATAACGCAGAACGTGTAACGTATAACGTATAACGTATAACGTACAGCGTATAACGTATAACGTATAACGTATAACGTATAACGTATAACGTATAACGTATAACGTATAACGTATAACGTATAACGTATAACGTATAACGTATAACGTACAGCGTATAACGTATATCGAATAACGTAAAGCGTATAACGCAGAACGTGTAACGTATATCGTTTAACGTACAGCGTATAACGTATATCGAATAACGTACTGCGCATAACGTATAACGTATAACGTATAACGCAGAACGTGTAACGTATAACGTATAACGGACAGCGTATAACGTATTCCGAATAACGTATAACGCAGAACGTGTAACGTATAACGTTTAACGTACAGCGTATAACGTATATCGAATAACGTACTGCGTATACCGTATAACGTATAACGTATAACGCAGAACGTATAACGAATTACGTAATAAGTATAACGTATAATGTATAACGTATAACGTATAACGCAGACCGTGTAACGTATAACGTATAACGTATAACGTATAACGTATAACGTATAACGTATAACGTTATACGTATAACGAATTACGTAATAAGTATAACGTATAATGTATAACGTATAACGTATAACGTATAACGTATAACGTATAACGTATAACGTATAACGTATAACGTATAACGTATAACGTATAACGTATAACGTATAACGTATTCCGAATAACGTATAACGCAGAACGTGTAACGTATAACGTTTAACGTACAGCGTATAACGTATATCGAATAACGTACTGCGTATACCGTATAACGTATAACGTATAACGCAGAACGTGTAACGTATAACGTATAACGTACAGCGTATAACGTATAACGTATAACGTAAAACGTATAACGTATAACGTAAAACGTATAACGCAGAACGTGTAACGTATAACGTATAACGTATAACGTATAACGTATAACGTACAATGTACAACGTATAACGTGTATCGTATAACGTGTAACGTATAACGTATAACGTATAACGTATAACGTATAACGTATAACGTATAACGTATAACGTATAACGTATAACGTATAACGTATAACGTATAACGTATAACGTATAACGCAGAACGTATAACGAATTACGTGTAACGTATATCGTTTAACGTACAGCGTATAACGTATATCGAATAACGTACTGCGCATAACGTATAACGTATAACGTATAACGCAGAACGTGTAACGTATAACGTATAACGGACAGCGTATAACGTATTCCGAATAACGTATAACGCAGAACGTGTAACGTATAACGTTTAACGTACAGCGTATAACGTATATCGAATAACGTACTGCGTATACCGTATAACGTATAACGTATAACGCAGAACGTGTAACGTATAACGTATAACGTACAGCGTATAACGTATAACGTATAACGTAAAACGTATAACGTATAACGTAAAACGTATAACGCAGAACGTGTAACGTATAACGTTTAACGTACAGCGTATAACGTATATCGAATAACGTACTGCGTATAACGTATATTGTATAACGTATAACGCAGAACGTGTAACGTATAACGTATAACGTATAACGTACAGCGTATAACGTATAACGTATAACGTATAACGTATAACGTATAACGTATAACGTATAACGTATAACGTATAACGTATAACGTATAACGTATAACGTACAGCGTATAACGTATATCGAATAACGTAAAACGTATAACGCAGAACGTGTAACGTATATCGTTTAACGTACAGCGTATAACGTATATCGAATAACGTACTGCGCATAACGTATAACGTATAACGTATAACGCAGAACGTGTAACGTATAACGTATAACGGACAGCGTATAACGTATTCCGAATAACGTATAACGCAGAACGTGTAACGTATAACGTTTAACGTACAGCGTATAACGTATATCGAATAACGTACTGCGTATACCGTATAACGTATAACGTATAACGCAGAACGTATAACGAATTACGTAATAAGTATAACGTATAATGTATAACGTATAACGTATAACGCAGACCGTGTAACGTATAACGTATAACGTATAACGTATAACGTATAACGTATAACGTATAACGTATAACGTTATACGTATAACGAATTACGTAATAAGTATAACGTATAATGTATAACGTATAACGTATAACGTATAACGTATAACGTATAACGTATAACGTATAACGTATAACGTATAACGTATAACGTATAACGTATAACGTATAACGTATAACGTATAACGTATAACGTATAACGTATAACGTATAACGTATAACGTATAACGTATAACGTATAACGTATAACGTATAACGTATAACGTATAACGTATAACGTATAACGTATAACGTATAACGTATAACGTATAACGTATAACGTATAACGTATAACGTATAACGTACAATGTACAACGTATAACGTGTATCGTATAACGTGTAACGTATAACGTATAACGTATAACGTATAACGTATAACGTATAACGTATAACGTATAACGTATAACGTATAACGTATAACGCAGAACGTATAACGAATTACGTGTAACGTATATCGTTTAACGTACAGCGTATAACGTATATCGAATAACGTACTGCGCATAACGTATAACGTATAACGTATAACGCAGAACGTGTAACGTATAACGTATAACGGACAGCGTATAACGTATTCCGAATAACGTATAACGCAGAACGTGTAACGTATAACGTTTAACGTACAGCGTATAACGTATATCGAATAACGTACTGCGTATACCGTATAACGTATAACGTATAACGCAGAACGTGTAACATATAACGTATAACGTACAGCGTATAACGTATAACGTATAACGTAAAACGTATAACGTATAACGTAAAACGTATAACGCAGAACGTGTAACGTATAACGTTTAACGTACAGCGTATAACGTATATCGAATAACGTACTGCGTATAACGTATATTGTATAACGTATAACGCAGAACGTGTAACGTATAACGTATAACGTATAACGTACAGCGTATAACGTATAACGTATAACGTATAACGTATAACGTATAACGTATAACGTATAACGTATAACGTATAACGTATAACGTACAGCGTATAACGTATATCGAATAACGTAAAACGTATAACGCAGAACGTGTAACGTATATCGTTTAACGTACAGCGTATAACGTATATCGAATAACGTACTGCGCATAACGTATAACGTATAACGTATAACGCAGAACGTGTAACGTATAACGTATAACGGACAGCGTATAACGTATTCCGAATAACGTATAACGCAGAACGTGTAACGTATAACGTTTAACGTACAGCGTATAACGTATATCGAATAACGTACTGCGTATACCGTATAACGTATAACGTATAACGCAGAACGTATAACGAATTACGTAATAAGTATAACGTATAATGTATAACGTATAACGTATAACGCAGACCGTGTAACGTATAACGTATAACGTATAACGTATAATGTATAACGTATAACGTATAACGTATAACGTATAACGTATAACGTATAACGTATAACGTATAACGTATAACGTATAACGTATAACGTATAACGTATAACGTATAACGTATAACGTATAACGTATAACGTATAACGTATAACGTATAACGTATAACGTATAACGTATAACGTATAACGTATAACGTATAACGTATAACGTATAACGTATAACGTATAACGTATAACGTATAACGTATAACGTATAACGTATAACGTATAACGTATAACGTATAACGTATAACGTATAACGTATAACGTATAACGTATAACGTATAACGTATAACGTATAACGTATAACGTATAACGTATAACGTATAACGTATAACGTATAACGTATAACGTATAACGTATAACGTATAACGTATAACGTATAACGTATAACGTATAACGTATAACGTATAACGTATAACGTATAACGTATAACGTATAACGTATAACGTATAACGTATAACGTATAACGTATAACGTATAACGTATAACGTATAACGTATAACGTATAACTTACAATGTACAACGTATAACGTGTATCGTATAACGTGTAACGTATAACGTATAACGTATAACGTATAACGTATAACGTATAACGTATAACGTATAACGTATAACGTATAACGCAGAACGTATAACGAATTACGTAATAAGTATAACGTATAATGTATAACGTATAACGTATAACGTATAACGTATAACGTATAACGTATAACGTATAACGTATAACGTATAACGTATAACGTATAACGTATAACGTATAACGTATAACGTATAACGTATAACGTATAACGTATAACGTATAACGTATAACGTATAACGTATAACGTATAACGTATAACGTATAACGTATAACGTATAACGTATAACGTATAACGTATAACGTATAACGTATAACGTACAACGTATAACGTATAACGTATAACGTATAACGTATAACGTATAACGTATAACGTATAACGTATAACGTATAACGCAGAACGTGTAACGTATATCGTTTAACGTACAGCGTATAACGTATATCGAATAACGTACTGCGCATAACGTATAACGTATAACGTATAACGCAGAACGTGTAACGCATAACGTATAACGGACAGCTTATAACGTATTCCGAATAACGTATAACGCAGAACGTGTAACGTATAACGTTTAACGTACAGCGTATAACGTATATCGAATAACGTACTGCGTATACCGTATAACGTAAAACGTATAACGTATAACGTATAACGTATAACGTATAACGTATAACGTATAACGTATAACGTATAACGTATAACGTATAACGTATAACGTATAACGTATAACGTATAACGTATAACGTATAACGTATAACGTATAACGTATAACGTATAACGTATAACGTATAACGTATAACGTATAACGTATAACGTATAACGTATAACGTATAACGTATAACGTATAACGTATAACGTATAACGTATAACGTATAACGTATAACGTATAACGTATAACGTATAACGTATAACGTATAACGTATAACGTATAACGTATAACGTATAACGTATAACGTATAACGTATAACGTATAACGTATAACGTATAACGTATAACGTATAACGTATAACGTATAACGTATAACGTATAACGTATAACTTACAATGTACAACGTATAACGTGTATCGTATAACGTGTAACGTATAACGTATAACGTATAACGTATAACGTATAACGTATAACGTATAACGTATAACGTATAACGTATAACGTATAACGCAGAACGTATAACGAATTACGTAATAAGTATAACGTATAATGTATAACGTATAACGTATAACGTATAACGTATAACGTATAACGTATAACGTATAACGTATAACGTATAACGTATAACGTATAACGTATAACGTATAACGTATAACGTATAACGTATAACGTATAACGTATAACGTATAACGTATAACGTATAACGTATAACGTATAACGTATAACGTATAACGTATAACGTACAACGTATAACGTATAACGTATAACGTATAACGTATAACGTATAACGTATAACGTATAACGTATAACGTATAACGCAGAACGTGTAACGTATATCGTTTAACGTACAGCGTATAACGTATATCGAATAACGTACTGCGCATAACGTATAACGTATAACGCAGAACGTGTAACGCATAACGTATAACGGACAGCTTATAACGTATTCCGAATAACGTATAACGCAGAACGTGTAACGTATAACGTTTAACGTACAGCGTATAACGTATATCGAATAACGTACTGCGTATACCGTATAACGTAAAACGTATAACGCAGAACGTGTAACGTATAACGTTTAACGTACAGCGTATAACGTATATCGAATAACGTACTGCGTATAACGTATAATGTATAACGTATAACGCAGAACGTGTAACGTATAACGTATAACGTATAACGTACAGCGTATAACGTATAACGTATAACGTATAACGTATAACGTATAACGTATAACGTATAACGTATAACGTATAACGTATAACGTACAGCGTATAACGTATATCGAATAACGTAAAACGTATAACGCAGAACGTGTAACGTATATCGTTTAACGTACAGCGTATAACGTATATCGAATAACGTACTGCGCATAACGTATAACGTATAACGTATAACGCAGAACGTGTAACGTATAACGTATAACGGACAGCGTATAACGTATTCCGAATAACGTATAACGCAGAACGTGTAACGTATAACGTTTAACGTACAGCGTATAACGTATATCGAATAACGTACTGCGTATACCGTATAACGTATAACGTATAACGCAGAACGTATAACGAATTACGTAATAAGTATAACGTATAATGTATAACGTATAACGTATAACGCAGACCGTGTAACGTATAACGTATAACGTATAACGTATAACGTATAACGTATAACGTATAACGTATAACGAATTACGTAATAAGTATAACGTATAATGTATAACGTATAACGTATAACGCAGAACGTGTAACGTATAACGTATAACGTATAACGTATAACGTATAACGTATAACGTATAACGTATAACGTATAACGTATAACGTATAACGTATAACGTATAACGTATAACGTATAACGTATAACGTATAACGTATAACGTATAACGTATAACGTATAACGTATAACGTATAACGTATAACGTATAACGTATAACGTATAACGTATAACGTATAACGTATAACGTATAACGTATAACGTATAACGTATAACGTATAACGTATAACGTATAACGTATAACGTATAACGTATAACGTATAACGTATAACGTATAACGTATAACGTATAACGTATAACGTATAACGTATAACGTATAACGTATAACGTATAACGTATAACGTATAACGTATAACGTATAACGTATAACGTATAACGTACAATGTACAACGTATAACGTGTATCGTATAACGTGTAACGTATAACGTATAACGTATATCGCAGAACGTATAACGAATTACGTAATAAGTATAACGTATAATGTATAACGTATAACGTATAACGCAGAACGTGTAACGTATAACGTATAACGTATAACGTATAACGTATAACGTATAACGTATAACGTATAACGTACAACGTATAACGTATAACGTATAACGTATAACGCAGAACGTGTAACGTATAACGTATAACGTACAGCGTATAACGTATAACGTATAACGTAAAACGTATAACGTATAACGTAAAACGTATAACGCAGAACGTGTAACGTATAACGTGTAACGTACAGCGTATAACGTATATCGAATAACGTACTGCGTATAACGTATAATGTATAACGTATAACGCAGAACGTGTAACTTATAACGTATAACGTATAACGTATAACGTATAACGCAGAACGTGTAACGTATAACGTATAACGTACAGCGTATAACGTATAACGTATAACGTAAAACGTATAACGTATAACGTAAAACGTATAACGTATAACGTAAAACGTATAACGCAGAACGTGTAACGTATAACGTATAACGTACAGCGTATAACGTATAACGTATAACGTAAAACGTATAACGTATAACGTAAAACGTATAACGTATAACGTAAAACGTATAACGCAGAACGTGTAACGTATAACGTTAAACGTACAGCGTATAACGTATATCGAATAACGTACTGCGTATAACGTATAATGTATAACGTATAACGCAGAACGTGTAACGTATAACGTATAACGTATAACGTACAGCGTATAACGTATAACGTATAACGTATAACGTATAACGTATAACGTATAACGTATAACGTACAGCGTATAACGTATAACGTATAACGTATAACGTATAACGTATAACGTATAACGTATAACGTATAACGTATAACGTATAACGTATAACGTATAACGTATAACGTATAACGTATAACGTATAACGTATAACGTATAACGTATAACGTATAACGTATAACGTATAACGTATAACGTATAACGTATAACGTATAACGTATAACGTATAACGTATAACGTATAACGTATAACGTATAACGTATAACGTATAACGTATAACGTATAACGTATAACGTATAACGTATAACGTATAACGTATAACGTATAACGTATAACGTATAACGTATAACGTATAACGTATAACGTATAACGTATAACGTATAACGTATAACGTATAACGTATAACGTATAACGTATAACGTATAACGTATAACGTATAACGTATAACGTATAACGTATAACGTATAACGTATAACGTATAACGTATAACGTATAACGTATAACGTATAACGTATAACGTATAACGTATAACGTATAACGTATAACGTATAACGTATAACGTATAACGTATAACGTATAACGTATAACGTATAACGTATAACGTATAACGTATAACGTATAACGTATAACGTATAACGTATAACGTATAACGTATAACGTATAACGTATAACGTATAACGTATAACGTATAACGTATAACGTATAACGTATAACGTATAACGTATAACGTGTAACGCAGAACGTGTAACGTATAACGTATAACGTATAACGTACAGCGTATAACGTATAACGTATAACGTATAACGTATAACGTATAACGTACAGCGTATAACGTATAACGTACAGCGTATAACGTATAACGTATAACGTATAACGTATAACGTATAACGTATAACGTATAACGTATAACGTATAACGTATAACGTATAACGTATAACGTATAACGTATAACGTATAACGTATAACGTATAACGTATAACGTATAACGTATAACGTATAACGTATAACGTATAACGTATAACGTATAACGTATAACGTATAACGTATAACGTATAACGTATAACGTATAACGTATAACGTATAACGTATAACGTATAACGTATAACGTATAACGTATAACGTATAACGTATAACGTATAACGTATAACGTATAACGTATAACGTATAACGTATAACGTATAACGTATAACGTATAACGTATAACGTATAACGTATAACGTATAACGTATAACGTATAACGTATAACGTATAACGTATAACGTATAACGTATAACGTATAACGTATAACGTATAACGTATAACGTATAACGTATAACGTATAACGTATAACGTATAACGTATAACGTATAACGTATAACGTATAACGTATAACGTATAACGTATAACGTATAACGTATAACGTATAACGTATAACGTATAACGTATAACGTATAACGTATAACGTATAACGTATAACGTATAACGTATAACGTATAACGTATAACGTATAACGTATAACGTATAACGTATAACGTATAACGTATAACGTATAACGTATAACGTATAACGTATAACGTATAACGTATAACGTATAACGTATAACGTATAACGTATAACGTATAACGTATAACGTATAACGTATAACGTATAACGTATAACGTATAACGTATAACGTATAACGTATAACGTATAACGTATAACGTATAACGTATAACGTATAACGTATAACGTATAACGTATAACGTATAACGTATAACGTATAACGTATAACGTATAACGTATAACGTATAACGTATAACGTATAACGTATAACGTATAACGTATAACGTATAACGTATAACGTATAACGTATAACGTATAACGTATAACGTATAACGTATAACGTATAACGTATAACGTATAACGTATAACGTGTAACGCAGAACGTGTAACGTATAACGTATAACGTATAACGTACAGCGTATAACGTATAACGTATAACGTATAACGTATAACGTATAACGTACAGCGTATAACGTATAACGTACAGCGTATAACGTATAACGTATAACGTATAACGTATAACGTATAACGTATAACGTATAACGTATAACGTATAACGTATAACGTATAACGTATAACGTATAACGTATAACGTATAACGTATAACGTATAACGTATAACGTATAACGTATAACGTATAACGTATAACGTATAACGTATAACGTATAACGTATAACGTATAACGTATAACGTATAACGTATAACGTATAACGTATAACGTATAACGTATAACGTATAACGTATAACGTATAACGTATAACGTATAACGTATAACGTATAACGTATAACGTATAACGTATAACGTATAACGTATAACGTATAACGTATAACGTATAACGTATAACGTATAACGTATAACGTATAACGTATAACGTATAACGTATAACGTATAACGTATAACGTATAACGTATAACGTATAACGTATAACGTATAACGTATAACGTATAACGTATAACGTATAACGTATAACGTATAACGTATAACGTATAACGTATAACGTGTAACGTATAACGTATAACGTACAGCGTATAACGTATATCGAATAACGTAAAACGTATAACGCAGAACGTGTAACGTATATCGTTTAACGTACAGCGTATAACGTATATCGAATAACGTACTGCGCATAACGTATAACGTATAACGTATAACGCAGAACGTGTAACGTATAACATATAACGGACAGCGTATAACGTATTCCGAATAACGTATAACGCAGGACGTGTAACGTATAACGTTTAACGTACAGCGTATAACGTATATCGAATAACGTACTGCGTGTACCGTATAACGTATAACGTATAACGCAGAACGTGTAACGTATAACGTATAACGTACAGCGTATAACGTATAACGTATAACGTAAAACGTATAACGTATAACGTAAAACGTATAACGCAGAACGTGTAACGTATAACGTTTAACGTACAGCGTATAACGTATATCGAATAACGTACTGCGTATAACGTATAATGTATAACGTATAACGCAGAACGTGTAACGTATAACGTATAACGTATAACGTACAGCGTATAACGTATAACGTATAACGTATAACGTATAACGTATAACGTATAACGTATAACGTATAACGTATAACGTATAACGTATAACGTATAACGTACAGCGTATAACGTATATCGAATAACGTAAAACGTATAACGCAGAACGTGTAACGTATATCGTTTAACGTACAGCGTATAACGTATATCGAATAACGTACTGCGCATAACGTATAACGTATAACGTATAACGTATAACGTATAACGTATAACGTATAACGTATAACGTATAACGTATAACGTATAACGTATAACGTATAACGTATAACGTATAACGTATAACGTATAACGTATAACGTATAACGTATAACGTATAACGTATAACGTATAACGTATAACGTATAACGTATAACGTATAACGTATAACGTATAACGTATAACGTATAACGTATAACGTATAACGTATAACGTATAACGTATAACGTATAACGTATAACGTATAACGTATAACGCAGAACGTGTAACGTATAACGTATAACGTACAGCGTATAACGTATAACGTATAACGTAAAACGTATAACGTATAACGTAAAACGTATAACGCAGAACGTGTAACGTATAACGTTTAACGTACAGCGTATAACGTATAACGTATAACGTATAACGTATAACGTATAACGTATAACGTATAACGTACAGCGTATAACGTATATCGAATAACGTAAAACGTATAACGCAGAACGTGTAACGTATATCGTTTAACGTACAGCGTATAACGTATATCGAATAACGTACTGCGCATAACGTATAACGTATAACGTATAACGCAGAACGTGTAACGTATAACGTATAACGGACAGCGTATAACGTATTCCGAATAACGTATAACGCAGAACGTGTAACGTATAACGTTTAACGTACAGCGTATAACGTATATCGAATAACGTACTGCGTATACCGTATAACGTATAACGTATAACGTATAACGCAGAACGTGTAACGTATAACGTATAACGTACAGCGTATAACGTATAACGTATAACGTAAAACGTATAACGTATAACGTAAAACGTATAACGCAGAACGTGTAACGTATAACGTTAAACGTACAGCGTATAACGTATATCGAATAACGTACTGCGTATAACGTATAATGTATAACGTATAACGCAGAACGTGTAACGTATAACGTATAACGTATAACGTACAGCGTATAACGTATAACGTATAACGTATAACGTATAACGTATAACGTATAACGTATAACGTATAACGTATAACGTATAACGTATAACGTATAACGTATAACGTATAACGTATAACGTATAACGTATAACGTATAACGTATAACGTATAACGTATAACGTATAACGTATAACGTATAACGTATAACGTATAACGTATAACGTATAACGTATAACGTATAACGTATAACGTATAACGTATAACGTATAACGTATAACGTATAACGTATAACGTATAACGTATAACGTATAACGTATAACGTATAACGTATAACGTATAACGTATAACGTATAACGTATAACGTATAACGTATAACGTATAACGTATAACGTATAACGTATAACGTATAACGTATAACGTATAACGTATAACGTATAACGTATAACGTATAACGTATAACGTATAACGTATAACGTATAACGTATAACGTATAACGTGTAACGCAGAACGTGTAACGTATAACGTATAACGTATAACGTACAGCGTATAACGTATAACGTATAACGTATAACGTATAACGTATAACGTACAGCGTATAACGTATAACGTACAGCGTATAACGTATAACGTATAACGTATAACGTATAACGTATAACGTATAACGTATATCGAATAACGTAAAACGTATAACGCAGAACGTGTAACGTATATCGTTTAACGTACAGCGTATAACGTATATCGAATAACGTACTGCGCATAACGTATAACGTATAACGTATAACGCAGAACGTGTAACGTATAACGTATAACGGACAGCGTATAACGTATTCCGAATAACGTATAACGCAGAACGTGTAACGTATAACGTTTAACGTACAGCGTATAACGTATATCGAATAACGTACTGCGTATACCGTATAACGTATAACGTATAACGTATAACGCAGAACGTGTAACGTATAACGTATAACGTACAGCGTATAACGTATAACGTATAACGTAAAACGTATAACGTATAACGTAAAACGTATAACGCAGAACGTGTAACGTATAACGTTAAACGTACAGCGTATAACGTATATCGAATAACGTACTGCGTATAACGTATAATGTATAACGTATAACGCAGAACGTGTAACGTATAACGTATAACGTATAACGTACAGCGTATAACGTATAACGTATAACGTATAACGTATAACGTATAACGTATAACGTATAACGTATAACGTATAACGTATAACGTATAACGTATAACGTATAACGTATAACGTATAACGTATAACGTATAACGTATAACGTATAACGTATAACGTATAACGTATAACGTATAACGTATAACGTATAACGTATAACGTATAACGTATAACGTATAACGTATAACGTATAACGTATAACGTATAACGTATAACGTATAACGTATAACGTATAACGTATAACGTATAACGTATAACGTATAACGTATAACGTATAACGTATAACGTATAACGTATAACGTATAACGTATAACGTATAACGTATAACGTATAACGTATAACGTATAACGTATAACGTATAACGTATAACGTATAACGTATAACGTATAACGTATAACGTATAACGTATAACGTATAACGTATAACGTGTAACGCAGAACGTGTAACGTATAACGTATAACGTATAACGTACAGCGTATAACGTATAACGTATAACGTATAACGTATAACGTATAACGTACAGCGTATAACGTATAACGTACAGCGTATAACGTATAACGTATAACGTATAACGTATAACGTATAACGTATAACGTATAACGTATAACGTATAACGTATAACGTATAAAGTATAACGTATAACGTATAACGTATAACGTATAACGTATAACGTATAACGTATAACGTATAACGTATAACGTATAACGTATAACGTATAACGTATAACGTATAACGTATAACGTATAACGTATAACGTATAACGTATAACGTATAACGTATAACGTATAACGTATAACGTATAACGTATAACGTATAACGTATAACGTATAACGTATAACGTATAACGTATAACGTATAACGTATAACGTATAACGTATAACGTATAACGTATAACGTATAACGTATAACGTATAACGTATAACGTATAACGTATAACGTATAACGTATAACGTATAACGTATAACGTATAACGTATAACGTATAACGTATAACGTATAACGTATAACGTATAACGTATAACGTATAACGTATAACGTATAACGTATAACGTATAACGTATAACGTATAACGTATAACGTATAACGTATAACGTATAACGTATAACGTATAACGTATAACGTATAACGTATAACGTATAACGTATAACGTATAACGTATAACGTATAACGTATAACGTATAACGTATAACGTATAACGTATAACGTATAACGTATAACGTATAACGTATAACGTATAACGTATAACGTATAACGTATAACGTATAACGTATAACGTATAACGTATAACGTATAACGTATAACGTATAACGTATAACGTATAACGTATAACGTATAACGTATAACGTATAACGTATAACGTATAACGTATAACGTATAACGTATAACGTATAACGTATAACGTATAACGTATAACGTATAACGTATAACGTATAACGTATAACGTATAACGTATAACGTATAACGTATAACGTATAACGTATAACGTATAACGTATAACGTATAACGTATAACGTATAACGTATAACGTATAACGTATAACGTATAACGTATAACGTATAACGTATAACGTATAACGTATAACGTATAACGTATAACGTATAACGTATAACGTATAACGTATAACGTATAACGTATAACGTATAACGTATAACGTGTAACGCAGAACGTGTAACGTATAACGTATAACGTATAACGTACAGCGTATAACGTATAACGTATAACGTATAACGTATAACGTATAACGTACAGCGTATAACGTATAACGTTAAACGTATAACGTATAACGTATAACGTATAACGTATAACGTATAACGTATAACGTATAACGTATAACGTATAACGTATAACGTATAACGTATAACGTATAACGTATAACGTATAACGTATAACGTATAACGTATAACGTATAACGTATAACGTATAACGTATAACGTATAACGTATAACGTATAACGTATAACGTATAACGTATAACGTATAACGTATAACGTATAACGTATAACGTATAACGTATAACGTATAACGTATAACGTATAACGTATAACGTATAACGTATAACGTATAACGTATAACGTATAACGTATAACGTATAACGTATAACGTATAACGTATAACGTATAACGTATAACGTATAACGTATAACGTATAACGTATAACGTATAACGTATAACGTATAACGTATAACGTATAACGTATAACGTATAACGTATAACGTATAACGTATAACGTATAACGTATAACGTATAACGTATAACGTATAACGTATAACGTATAACGTATAACGTATAACGTATAACGTATAACGTATAACGTATAACGTATAACGTATAACGTATAACGTATAACGTATAACGTATAACGTATAACGTATAACGTATAACGTATAACGTATAACGTATAACGTATAACGTATAACGTATAACGTATAACGTATAACGTATAACGTATAACGTATAACGTATAACGTATAACGTATAACGTATAACGTATAACGTATAACGTATAACGTATAACGTATAACGTATAACGTATAACGTATAACGTATAACGTATAACGTATAACGTATAACGTATAACGTATAACGTATAACGTATAACGTATAACGTATAACGTATAACGTATAACGTATAACGTATAACGTATAACGTATAACGTATAACGTATAACGTATAACGTATAACGTATAACGTATAACGTATAACGTATAACGTATAACGTATAACGTATAACGTATAACGTATAACGTATAACGTATAACGTATAACGTATAACGTATAACGTATAACGTATAACGTATAACGTATAACGTATAACGTATAACGTATAACGTATAACGTATAACGTATAACGTATAACGTATAACGTATAACGTATAACGTATAACGTATAACGTACAGCGTATAACGTATATCGAATAACGTAAAACGTATAACGCAGAACGTGTAACGTATAACGTATAACGTACAGCGTATAACGAATAACGTACTGCGCATAACGTATAACGTATAACGTATAACGCAGAACGTGTAACGTATAACATATAACGGACAGCGTATAACGTATTCCGAATAACGTATAACGCAGAACGTGTAACGTATAACGTTTAACGTACAGCGTATAACGTATATCGAATAACGTACTGCGTATACCGTATAACGTATAACGTATAACGCAGAACGTGTAACGTATAACGTATAACGTACAGCGTATAACGTATAACGTATAACGTAAAACGTATAACGTATAACGTAAAACGTAAAACGCAGAACGTGTAACGTATAACGTTTAACGTACAGCGTATAACGTATATCGAATAACGTACTGCGTATAACGTATAATGTATAACGTATAACGCAGAACGTGTAACGTATAACGTATAACGTATAACGTACTGCGTATAACGTATAACGTATAACGTATAACGTATAACGTATAACGTATAACGTATAACGTACAGCGTATAACGTATATCGAATAACGTAAAACGTATAACGCAGAACGTGTAACGTATATCGTTTAACGTACAGCGTATAACGTATATCGAATAACGTACTGCGCATAACGTATAACGTATAACGTATAACGCAGAACGTGTAACGTATAACGTATAACGGACAGCGTATAACGTATTCCGAATAACGTATAACGCAGAACGTGTAACGTATAACGTATAACGTATAACGCAGAACGTATAACGTATAACGTATAACGTATAACGTATAACGTATAACGTATAACGTATAACGTATAACGTATAACGTATAACGTATAACGTATAACGTATAACGTATAACGTATAACGTATAACGTACAGCGTATAACGTATATCGAATAACGTAAAACGTATAACGCAGAACGTGTAACGTATATCGTTTAACGTACAGCGTATAACGTATATCGAATAACGTACTGCGCATAACGTATAACGTATAACGTATAACGCAGAACGTGTAACGTATAACATATAACGGACAGCGTATAACGTATTCCGAATAACGTATAACGCAGAACGTGTAACGTATAACGTTTAACGTACAGCGTATAACGTATATCGAATAACGTACTGCGTATACCGTATAACGTATAACGTATAACGCAGAACGTGTAACGTATAACGTATAACGTACAGCGTATAACGTATAACGTATAACGTAAAACGTATAACGTATAACGTAAAACGTAAAACGCAGAACGTGTAACGTATAACGTTTAACGTACAGCGTATAACGTATATCGAATAACGTACTGCGTATAACGTATAATGTATAACGTATAACGCAGAACGTGTAACGTATAACGTATAACGTATAACGTACTGCGTATAACGTATAACGTATAACGTATAACGTATAACGTATAACGTATAACGTATAACGTACAGCGTATAACGTATATCGAATAACGTAAAACGTATAACGCAGAACGTGTAACGTATATCGTTTAACGTACAGCGTATAACGTATATCGAATAACGTACTGCGCATAACGTATAACGTATAACGTATAACGCAGAACGTGTAACGTATAACGTATAACGGACAGCGTATAACGTATTCCGAATAACGTATAACGCAGAACGTGTAACGTATAACGTATAACGTATAACGTATAACGTATAACGTATAACGTATAACGTATAACGTATAACGTATAACGTATAACGTATAACGTATAACGTATAACGTATAACGTATAACGTACAGCGTATAACGTATATCGAATAACGTAAAACGTATAACGCAGAACGTGTAACGTATATCGTTTAACGTACAGCGTATAACGTATATCGAATAACGTACTGCGCATAACGTATAACGTATAACGTATAACGCAGAACGTGTAACGTATAACATATAACGGACAGCGTATAACGTATTCCGAATAACGTATAACGCAGAACGTGTAACGTATAACGTTTAACGTACAGCGTATAACGTATATCGAATAACGTACTGCGTATACCGTATAACGTATAACGTATAACGCAGAACGTGTAACGTATAACGTATAACGTACAGCGTATAACGTATAACGTATAACGTAAAACGTATAACGTATAACGTAAAACGTAAAACGCAGAACGTGTAACGTATAACGTTTAACGTACAGCGTATAACGTATATCGAATAACGTACTGCGTATAACGTATAATGTATAACGTATAACGCAGAACGTGTAACGTATAACGTATAACGTATAACGTACAGCGTATAACGTATAACGTATAACGTATAACGTATAACGTATAACGTATAACGTATAACGTACAGCGTATAACGTATATCGAATAACGTAAAACGTATAACGCAGAACGTGTAACGTATATCGTTTAACGTACAGCGTATAACGTATATCGAATAACGTACTGCGCATAACGTATAACGTATAACGTATAACGCAGAACGTGTAACGTATAACGTATAACGGACAGCGTATAACGTATTCCGAATAACGTATAACGCAGAACGTGTAACGTATAACGTATAACGTATAACGCAGAACGTATAACGTATAACGTATAACGTATAACGTATAACGTATAACGTATAACGTATAACGTATAACGTATAACGTATAACGTATAACGTATAACGTATAACGTATAACGTATAACGTATAACGTATAACGTATAACGTATAAGGTATAACGTATAACGTATAACGTATAACGTATAACGTATAACGTATAACGTATAACGTATAACGTATAACGTATAACGTATAACGTATAACGTATAACGTATAACGTATAACGTATAACGTATAACGTATAACGTATAACGTATAACGCATAACGTATAAGGTATAACGTATAACGTATAACGTATAACGTATAACGTATACCATATAACGTATAACATATAACGTATAATGTATATCGTATAACGTATAACGTATAACGTATAACGTATAACGTATAACGTATAACGTATAACGTATAACGTATATCGTATAACGTATAACGTATAACGTATAACGTACAACGTATAACGTATAACGTATAACGTATAACGCAGAACGTGTAACGTATAACGTATAACGTACAGCGTATAACGTATAACGTATAACGTAAAACGTATAACGTATAACGTAAAACGTATAACGCAGAACGTGTAACGTATAACGTATAACGTATAACGTATAACGTATAACGTATAACGTATAACGTATAACGTATAACGTATAACGTATAACGTATAACGTATAACGTATAACGTATAACGTATAACGTATAACGTATAACGTATAACGTATAACGTATAACGCAGAACGTGTAACGTATAACGTATAACGTACAGCGTATAACGTATAACGTATAACGTAAAACGTATAACGTATAACGTAAAACGTATAACGCAGAACGTGTAACGTATAACGTTTAACGTACAGCGTATAACGTATATCGAATAATGTACAGCGTATAACGTATAACGTATAACGTATAACGTATAACGTATAACGTATAACGTATAACGTACAGCGTATAACGTATATCGAATAACGTAAAACGTATAACGCAGAACGTGTAACGTATATCGTTTAACGTACAGCGTATAACGTATATCGAATAACGTACTGCGCATAACGTATAACGTATAACGTATAACGCAGAACGTGTAACGTATAACGTATAACGGACAGCGTATAACGTATTCCGAATAACGTATAACGCAGAACGTGTAACGTATAACGTTTAACGTACAGCGTATAACGTATATCGAATAACGTACTGCGTATACCGTATAACGTATAACGTATAACGTATAACGCAGAACGTGTAACGTATAACGTATAACGTACAGCGTATAACGTATAACGTATAACGTAAAACGTATAACGTATAACGTAAAACGTATAACGCAGAACGTGTAACGTATAACGTTAAACGTACAGCGTATAACGTATATCGAATAACGTACTGCGTATAACGTATAATGTATAACGTATAACGCAGAACGTGTAACGTATAACGTATAACGTATAACGTACAGCGTATAACGTATAACGTATAACGTATAACGTATAACGTATAACGTATAACGTATAACGTATAACGTATAACGTATAACGTATAACGTATAACGTATAACGTATAACGTATAACGTATAACGTATAACGTATAACGTATAACGTATAACGTATAACGTATAACGTATAACGTATAACGTATAACGTATAACGTATAACGTATAACGTATAACGTATAACGTATAACGTATAACGTATAACGTATAACGTATAACGTATAACGTATAACGTATAACGTATAACGTATAACGTATAACGTATAACGTATAACGTATAACGTATAACGTATAACGTATAACGTATAACGTATAACGTATAACGTATAACGTATAACGTATAACGTATAACGTATAACGTATAACGTATAACGTATAACGTATAACGTATAACGTATAACGTATAACGTATAACGTATAACGTATAACGTATAACGTATAACGTATAACGTATAACGTATAACGTATAACGTATAACGTATAACGTATAACGTATAACGTATAACGTATAACGTATAACGTATAACGTATAACGTATAACGTATAACGTATAACGTATAACGTATAACGTATAACGTATAACGTATAACGTATAACGTATAACGTATAACGTATAACGTATAACGTATAACGTATAACGTATAACGTATAACGTATAACGTATAACGTATAACGTATAACGTATAACGTATAACGTATAACGTATAACGTATAACGTATAACGTATAACGTATAACGTATAACGTATAACGTATAACGTATAACGTATAACGTATAACGTATAACGTATAACGTATAACGTATAACGTATAACGTATAACGTATAACGTATAACGTATAACGTATAACGTATAACGTATAACGTATAACGTATAACGTATAACGTATAACGTATAACGTATAACGTATAACGTATAACGTAGAACGTAGAACGTATAACGTATAACGTATAACGTATAACGTATAACGTATAACGTATAACGTATAACGTATAACGTATAACGTATAACGTATAACGTATAACGTATAACGTATAACGTATAACGTATAACGTATAACGTATAACGTATAACGTATAACGTATAACGTATAACGTATAACGTATAACGTATAACGTATAACGTATAACGTACAGCGTATAACGTATATCGAATAACGTAAAACGTATAACGCAGAACGTGTAACGTATATCGTTTAACGTACAGCGTATAACGTATATCGAATAACGTACTGCGCATAACGTATAACGTATAACGTATAACGCAGAACGTGTAACGTATAACATATAACGGACAGCGTATAACGTATTCCGAATAACGTATAACGCAGAACGTGTAACGTATAACGTTTAACGTACAGCGTATAACGTATATCGAATAACGTACTGCGTATACCGTATAACGTATAACGTATAACGCAGAACGTGTAACGTATAACGTATAACGTACAGCGTATAACGTATAACGTATAACGTAAAACGTATAACGTATAACGTAAAACGTAAAACGCAGAACGTGTAACGTATAACGTTTAACGTACAGCGTATAACGTATATCGAATAACGTACTGCGTATAACGTATAATGTATAACGTATAACGCAGAACGTGTAACGTATAACGTATAACGTATAACGTACTGCGTATAACGTATAACGTATAACGTATAACGTATAACGTATAACGTATAACGTATAACGTACAGCGTATAACGTATATCGAATAACGTAAAACGTATAACGCAGAACGTGTAACGTATATCGTTTAACGTACAGCGTATAACGTATATCGAATAACGTACTGCGCATAACGTATAACGTATAACGTATAACGCAGAACGTGTAACGTATAACGTATAACGGACAGCGTATAACGTATTCCGAATAACGTATAACGCAGAACGTATAACGTATAACGTATAACGTATAACGCAGAACGTATAACGTATAACGTATAACGTATAACGTATAACGTATAACGTATAACGTATAACGTATAACGTATAACGTATAACGTATAACGTATAACGTATAACGTATAACGTATAACGTATAACGTATAACGTATAACGTATAACGTATAACGTATAAGGTATAACGTATAACGTATAACGTATAACGTATAACGTATAACGTATAACGTATAACGTATAACGTATAACGTATAACGTATAACGTATAACGTATAACGTATAACGTATAACGTATAACGTATAACGTATAACGTATAACGCATAACGTATAAGGTATAACGTATAACGTATAACGTATAACGTATAACGTATACCATATAACGTATAACATATAACGTATAATGTATATCGTATAACGTATAACGTATAACGTATAACGTATAACATATAACGTATAACGTATAACGTATAACGTATATCGTATAACGTATAACGTATAACGTATAACGTACAACGTATAACGTATAACGTATAACGTATAACGCAGAACGTGTAACGTATAACGTATAACGTACAGCGTATAACGTATAACGTATAACGTAAAACGTATAACGTATAACGTAAAACGTATAACGCAGAACGTGTAACGTATAACGTATAACGTATAACGTATAACGTATAACGTATAACGTATAACGTATAAAACGTATAACGTATAACGTATAACGTATAACGTATAACGTATAACGTATAACGTATAACGTATAACGTATAACGTATAACGTATAACGCAGAACGTGTAACGTATAACGTATAACGTACAGCGTATAACGTATAACGTATAACGTAAAACGTATAACGTATAACGTAAAACGTATAACGCAGAACGTGTAACGTATAACGTATAACGGACAGCGTATAACGTATTCCGAATAACGTATAACGCAGAACGTGTAACGTATAACGTTTAACGTACAGCGTATAACGTATATCGAATAACGTACTGCGTATACCGTATAACGTATAACGTATAACGTATAACGCAGAACGTGTAACGTATAACGTATAACGTACAGCGTATAACGTATAACGTATAACGTAAAACGTATAACGTATAACGTAAAACGTATAACGCAGAACGTGTAACGTATAACGTTAAACGTACAGCGTATAACGTATATCGAATAACGTACTGCGTATAACGTATAATGTATAACGTATAACGCAGAACGTGTAACGTATAACGTATAACGTATAACGTACAGCGTATAACGTATAACGTATAACGTATAACGTATAACGTATAACGTATAACGTATAACGTATAACGTATAACGTATAACGTATAACGTATAACGTATAACGTATAACGTATAACCGTATAACGTATAACGTATAACGTATAACGTATAACGTATAACGTATAACGTATAACGTATAACGTATAACGTATAACGTATAACGTATAACGTATAACGTATAACGTATAACGTATAACGTATAACGTATAACGTATAACGTATAACGTATAACGTATAACGTATAACGTATAACGTATAACGTATAACGTATAACGTATAACGTATAACGTATAACGTATAACGTATAACGTATAACGTTAACGTATAAACGTATAACGTATAACGTATAACGTATAACGTATAACGTATAACGTATAACGTATAAACGTATAACGTATAACGTATAACGTATAACGTATAACGTATAACGTATAACGTATAACGTATAACGCAGAACGTGTAACGTATAACGTATAACGTATAACGTACAGCGTATAACGTATAACGTATAACGTATAACGTATAACGTTTAACGTACAGCGTATAACGTATATCGAATAAGTAATCGTATAACGTATAACGTATAACGTATAACGTATAACGTATAACGTATAAACGTATAACGTATAACGTATAACGTATAACGTATAACGTATAACGTATAACGTATAACGTATAACGTATAACGTATAACGTATAACGTATAACGTATAACGTATAACGTATAACGTATAACGTATAACGTATAACGTATAACGTATAACGTATAACGTATAACGTATAACGTATAACGTATAACGTATAACGTATAACGTATAACGTATAACGTATAACGTATAACGTATAACGTATAACGTATAACGTATAACGTATAACGTATAACGTATAACGTATAACGTATAACGTATAACGTATAACGTATAACGTATAACGTATAACGTATAACGTATAACGTATAACGTATAAACGTATAACGTATAACGTATAACGTATAACGTAACGTATAACGTATAACGTATAACGTTAATAACGTATAACGTATAACGTATAACGTATAACGTATAACGTATAACGTATAACGTATAACGTATAACGTATAACGTATAACGTATAACGTATAACGTATACGTATAACGTATAACGTATAACGTATAACGTATAACGTATAAACGTATAACGTATAACGTATAACGTATAACGTATAACGTATAACGTATAACGTATAACGTATAACGTATAACGTATAACGTATAACGTATAACGTATAACGTATAAACGTATAACGTTATAACGTATAACGTATAACGTATAACGTATAACGTATAACGTATAACGTTATAACGTATAACGTATAACGTATAACGTATAACGTATAACGTATAACGTATAACGTATAACGTATAACGTATAACGTATAACGTATAACGTATAACGTATAACGTATAACGTATAAACGTATAACGTATAACGTATAACGTATAACGTATAACGTATAACGTATAACGTATAACGTATAACGTATAACGTAGAACGTATAACGTATAACGTATAACGTATAACGTATAACGTATAACGTATAACGTATAACGTATAACGTATATAACGTATAACGTATAACGTATAACGTATAACGTATAACGTATAACGTATAACGTATAACGTATAACGTGTAACGTATAACGTATAACGTATAACGTATAACGTACAGCGTATAACGTATATCGAATAACGTAAAACGTATAACGCAGAACGTGTAACGTATATCGTTTAACGTACAGCGTATAACGTATATCGAATAACGTACTGCGCATAACGTATAACGTATAAAGTATAACGCAGAAAGTGTAACGTATAACATATAACGGACAGCGTATAACGTATTCCCGAATAACGTATAACGCAGAACGTGTAACGTATAACGTTTAACGTACAGCGTATAACGTATATCGAATAACGTACTGCGTATACCGTATAACGTATAACGTATAACGCAGAACGTGTAACGTATAACGTATAACGTACAGCGTATAACGTATAACGTATAACGTATAACGTAAAACGTATAACGTATAACGTAAAACGTAAAACGCAGAACGTGTAACGTATAACGTTTAACGTACAGCGTATAACGTATATCGAATAACGTACTGCGTATAACGTATAATGTATAACGTATAACGCAGAACGTGTAACGTATAACGTATAACGTATAACGTACTGCGTATAACGTATAACGTATAACGTATAACGTATAACGTATAACGTATAACGTATAACGTACAGCGTATAACGTATATCGAATAACGTAAAACGTATAACGCAGAACGTGTAACGTATATCGTTTAACGTACAGCGTATAACGTATATCGAATAACGTACTGCGCATAACGTATAACGTATAACGTATAACGCAGAACGTGTAACGTATAACGTATAACGGACAGCGTATAACGTATTCCGAATAACGTATAACGCAGAACGTGTAACGTATAACGTATAACGTATAACGCAGAACGTATAACGTATAAACGTATAACGTATAACGTATAACGTATAACGTATAACGTATAACGTATAACGTATAACGTATAACGTATAACGTATAACGTATAACGTATAACGTATAACGTATAACGTATAACGTATAACGTATAACGTATAACGTATAACGTATAACGTTATACGTATAAGGTATAAACGTATAACGTATAACGTATAACGTATAACGTATAACGTATAACGTATAACGTATAACGTATAACGTATAACGTATAACGTATAACGTATAACGTATAACGTATAACGTATAACGTATAACGTATAACGTATAACGCATAACGTATAAGGTATAACGTATAACGTATAACGTATAACGTATAACGTATACCATATAACGTATAACATATAACGTATAATGTATATCGTATAACGTATAACGTATAACGTATAACGTATAACGTATAACGTATAACGTATAACGTATAACGTATATCGTATAACGTATAACGTATAACGTATAACGTACAACGTATAACGTATAACGTATAACGTATAACGCAGAACGTGTAACGTATAACGTATAACGTACAGCGTATAACGTATAACGTATAACGTAAAACGTATAACGTATAACGTAAAACGTATAACGCAGAACGTGTAACGTATAACGTGTAACGTACAGCGTATAACGTATATCGAATAACGTACTGCGTATAACGTATAATGTATAACGTATAACGCAGAACGTGTAACTTATAACGTATAACGTATAACGTATAACGTATAACGCAGAACGTGTAACGTATAACGTATAACGTACAGCGTATAACGTATAACGTATAACGTAAAACGTATAACGTATAACGTAAAACGTATAACGTATAACGTAAAACGTATAACGCAGAACGTGTAACGTATAACGTATAACGTACAGCGTATAACGTATAACGTATAACGTAAAACGTATAACGTATAACGTAAAACGTATAACGTATAACGTAAAACGTATAACGCAGAACGTGTAACGTATAACGTTAAACGTACAGCGTATAACGTATATCGAATAACGTACTGCGTATAACGTATAATGTATAACGTATAACGCAGAACGTGTAACGTATAACGTATAACGTATAACGTACAGCGTATAACGTATAACGTATAACGTATAACGTATAACGTATAACGTATAACGTACAGCGTATAACGTATAACGTATAACGTATAACGTATAACGTATAACGTATAACGTATAACGTATAACGTATAACGTATAACGTATAACGTATAACGTATAACGTATAACGTATAACGTATAACGTATAACGTATAACGTATAACGTATAACGTATAACGTATAACGTATAACGTATAACGTATAACGTATAACGTATAACGTATAACGTATAACGTATAACGTATAACGTATAACGTATAACGTATAACGTATAACGTATAACGTATAACGTATAACGTATAACGTATAACGTATAACGTATAACGTATAACGTATAACGTATAACGTATAACGTATAACGTATAACGTATAACGTATAACGTATAACGTATAACGTATAACGTATAACGCAGAACGTGTAACGTATAACGTATAACGTATAACGTACAGCGTATAACGTATAACGTATAACGTATAACGTATAACGTATAACGTATAACGTATAACGTATAACGTATAACGTATAACGTATAACGTATAACGTATAACGTATAACGTATAACGTATAACGTATAACGTATAACGTATAACGTATAACGTATAACGTATAACGTATAACGTATAACGTATAACGTATAACGTATAACGTATAACGTATAACGTATAACGTATAACGTATAACGTATAACGTATAACGTATAACGTATAACGTATAACGTATAACGTATAACGTATAACGTATAACGTATAACGTATAACGTATAACGTATAACGTATAACGTATAACGTATAACGTATAACGTATAACGTATAACGTATAACGTATAACGTATAACGTATAAACGTATAACGTATAACGTATAACGTATAACGTATAACGTATAACGTATAACGTATAACGTATAACGTATAACGTATAACGTATAACGTATAACGTATAACGTATAACGTATAACGTATAACGTATAACGTATAACGTATAACGTATAACGTATAACGTATAACGTATAACGTATAACGTATAACGTATAACGTATAACGTATAACGTATAACGTATAACGTATAACGTATAACGTATAACGTATAACGTATAACGTATAACGTATAACGTATAACGTATAACGTATAACGTATAACGTATAACGTATAACGTATAACGTATAACGTATAACGTATAACGTATAACGTATAACGTATAACGTATAACGTATAACGTATAACGTATAACGTATAACGTATAACGTATAACGTATAACGTATAACGTATAACGTATAACGTATAACGTATAACGTATAACGTATAACGTATAACGTATAACGTATAACGTATAACGTATAACGTATAACGTATAACGTATAACGTATAACGTATAACGTATAACGTATAACGTATAACGTATAACGTATAACGTATAACGTATAACGTATAACGTATAACGTATTACGTATAACGTATAACGTATAACGTATAACGTATAACGTATAACGTATAACGTATAACGTATAACGTATAACGTATAACGTATAACGTATAACGTATAACGTACAGCGTATAACGTATATCGAATAACGTAAAACGTATAACGCAGAACGTGTAACGTATATCGTTTAACGTACAGCGTATAACGTATATCGAATAACGTACTGCGCATAACGTATAACGTATAACGTATAACGCAGAACGTGTAACGTATAACATATAACGGACAGCGTATAACGTATTCCGAATAACGTATAACGCAGAACGTGTAACGTATAACGTTTAACGTACAGCGTATAACGTATATCGAATAACGTACTGCGTATACCGTATAACGTATAACGTATAACGCAGAACGTGTAACGTATAACGTATAACGTACAGCGTATAACGTATAACGTATAACGTAAAACGTATAACGTATAACGTAAAACGTAAAACGCAGAACGTGTAACGTATAACGTTTAACGTACAGCGTATAACGTATATCGAATAACGTACTGCGTATAACGTATAATGTATAACGTATAACGCAGAACGTGTAACGTATAACGTATAACGTATAACGTACTGCGTATAACGTATAACGTATAACGTATAACGTATAACGTATAACGTATAACGTATAACGTACAGCGTATAACGTATATCGAATAACGTAAAACGTATAACGCAGAACGTGTAACGTATATCGTTTAACGTACAGCGTATAACGTATATCGAATAACGTACTGCGCATAACGTATAACGTATAACGTATAACGCAGAACGTGTAACGTATAACGTATAACGGACAGCGTATAACGTATTCCGAATAACGTATAACGCAGAACGTGTAACGTATAACGTATAACGTATAACGCAGAACGTATAACGTATAACGTATAACGTATAACGTATAACGTATAACGTATAACGTATAACGTATAACGTATAACGTATAACGTATAACGTATAACGTATAACGTATAACGTATAACGTATAACGTATAACGTATAACGTATAACGTATAAGGTATAACGTATAACGTATAACGTATAACGTATAACGTATAACGTATAACGTATAACGTATAACGTATAACGTATAACGTATAACGTATAACGTATAACGTATAACGTATAACGTATAACGTATAACGTATAACGTATAACGTATAACGTATAACGCATAACGTATAAGGTATAACGTATAACGTATAACGTATAACGTATAACGTATAACGTATACCATATAACGTATAACATATAACGTATAATGTATATCGTATAACGTATAACGTATAACGTATAACGTATAACGTATAACGTATAACGTATAACGTATAACGTATATCGTATAACGTATAACGTATAACGTACAACGTATAACGTATAACGTATAACGTATAACGCAGAACGTGTAACGTATAACGTATAACGTACAGCGTATAACGTATAACGTATAACGTAAAACGTATAACGTATAACGTAAAACGTATAACGCAGAACGTGTAACGTATAACGTGTAACGTACAGCGTATAACGTATATCGAATAACGTACTGCGTATAACGTATAATGTATAACGTATAACGCAGAACGTGTAACTTATAACGTATAACGTATAACGTATAACGTATAACGCAGAACGTGTAACGTATAACGTATAACGTACAGCGTATAACGTATAACGTATAACGTAAAACGTATAACGTATAACGTATAACGTAAAACGTATAACGTATAACGTAAAACGTATAACGCAGAACGTGTAACGTATAACGTATAACGTACAGCGTATAACGTATAACGTATAACGTAAAACGTATAACGTATAACGTAAAACGTATAACGTATAACGTAAAACGTATAACGCAGAACGTGTAACGTATAACGTTAAACGTACAGCGTATACGTATATCGAATAACGTACTGCGTATAACGTATAATGTATAACGTATAACGCAGAACGTGTAACGTATAACGTATAACGTATAACGTACAGCGTATAACGTATAACGTATAACGTATAACGTATAACGTATAACGTATAACGTATAACGTATAAACGTACAGCGTATAACGTATAACGTATAACGTATAACGTATAACGTATAACGTATAACGTATAACGTATAACGTATAACGTATAACGTATAACGTATAACGTATAACGTATAACGTATAACGTATAACGTATAACGTATAACGTATAACGTATAACGTATAAACGTATAACGTATAACGTATAACGTATAACGTATAACGTATAACGTATAA
Organism: Lasioglossum morio; assembly: GCA_916610235.2. Taxonomy (NCBI): domain Eukaryota; kingdom Metazoa; phylum Arthropoda; class Insecta; order Hymenoptera; family Halictidae; genus Lasioglossum; species Lasioglossum morio. Next base: position 58,011 of record CAKAJA020000035.1, read on the forward strand.
CGTATAACGTATAACGTATAACGTATAACGTATAACGTATAACGTATAACGTATAACGTATAACGTATAACGTATAACGTATAACGTATAACGTATAACGTATAACGTATAACGTATAACGTATAACGTATAACGTATAACGTATAACGTATAACGTATAACGTATAACGAAACGTATAACGTATAACGTATAACGTATAACGTATAACGTATAACGTATAACGTATAACGTATAACGTATAACGTATAACGTATAACGTATAACGTATAACGTATAACGTATAACGTATAACGTTATCACGTATAACGTATAACGTATAACGTATAACGTATAACGTATAACGTATAACGTATAACGTATAACGTATAACGTATAACGTATAACGTATAACGTATAACGTATAACGTATAACGTATAACGTATAACGTATAACGTATAACGTATAACGTATAACGTAACAGTATAACGTATAACGTATAACGTATAACGTATAACGTAATAACGTATAACGTATAACGTATAACGTATACGTTATACGTATAACGTAACGTATAACGTATAACGTATAACGTATAACGTATAACGTATAACGTATAACGTATAACGTATAACGTATAACGTATAACGTATAACGTATAACGTATAACGTATAACGTATAACGTATAACGTATAACGTATAAACGTATAACGTATAACGTATAACGTATAACGTATAACGTATAACGTATAACGTATAACGTATAACGTATAACGTATTAACGTATAACGTATAACGTATTAACGTATAACGTATAACGTATAACGTATAACGTATAACGTATAACGTAAAACGCAATAACGTATAACGTATAACGTATAACGTATAACGTATAACGTATATAACGTATAACGTATAACTTATAACGTATAACGTATAACGTATATAACGTATAACGTATAACGTATAACGTATAACTTAACGTATAACGTATAACGTATAACGTATAACGTATAACGTATAACGTATAACGTATAACGTATAACGTATAACGTATAACGTATAACGTATAACGTATAACGTATAACGTATAACGTATAACGTATAACGTATAACGTATAACGTATAACGTATAACGTATAACGTATAACGTATATACGTTATAACGTATAACGTATAACGTATAACGTATAACGTATAACGTATAACGTATAACGTATAACGTATAACGTATAACGTATAACGTATAACGTATAACGTATAACGTATAACGTATAACGTATAACGTATAACGTATAACGTATAACGTATAACGTATAACGTATAAACGTATAACGTATAACGTATAACGTATAACGTATAACGTATAACGTATAACGTATAACGTATAACGTATAACGTATAACGTATAACGTATAACGTATAACGTATAACGTATTACGTATAACGTATAACGTATAACGTATAACGTATAACGTTATAACGTATAACGTATAACGTATAACGTATAACGTATAACGTATAACGTATAACGTATAACGTATAACGTACAGCGTATAACGTATATCGAATAACGTAAAACGTATAACGCAGAACGTGTAACGTATATCGTTTAACGTACAGCGTATAACGTATATCGAATAACGTACTGCGCATAACGTATAACGTATAACGTATAACGCAGAACGTGTAACGTATAACATATAACGGACAGCGTATAACGTATTCCGAATAACGTATAACGCAGAACGTGTAACGTATAACGTTTAACGTACAGCGTATAACGTATATCGAATAAACGTACTGCGTATACCGTATAACGTATAACGTATAACGCAGAACGTGTAACGTATAACGTATAACGTACAGCGTATAACGTATAACGTATAACGTAAAACGTATAACGTATAACGTAAAACGTAAACGCAGAACGTGTAACGTATAACGTTTAACGTACAGCGTATAACGTATATCGAATAACGTACTGCGTATAACGTATAATGTATAACGTATAACGCAGAACGTGTAACGTATAACGTATAACGTATAACGTACTGCGTATAACGTATAACGTATAACGTATAACGTATAACGTATAACGTATAACGTATAACGTACAGCGTATAACGTATATCGAATAACGTAAAACGTATAACGCAGAACGTGTAACGTATATCGTTTAACGTACAGCGTATAACGTATATCGAATAACGTACTGCGCATAACGTATAACGTATAACGTATAACGCAGACGTGTAACGTATAACGTATAACGGACAGCGTATAACGTATTCCGAATAACGTATAACGCAGAACGTGTAACGTATAACGTATAACGTATAACGCAGAACGTATAACGTATAACGTATAACGTATAACGTATAACGTATAACGTATAACGTATAACGTATAACGTTACTATTAACGTATAACGTATAACGTATAACGTATACGTATAACGTATAACGTATAACGTATAACGTATAACGTATAAGGTATAACGTATAAACGTATAACGTATAACGTATAACGTATAACGTATAACGTATAACGTATAACGTATAACGTATAACGTATAACGTATAACGTATAACGTATAACGTATAACGATAACGTATAACGTATAACGTATAACGCATAACGTATAAGGTATAACGTATAACGTATAACGTATAACGTATAACGTATAACGTATACCATATAACGTATAACATATAACGTATAATGTATATCGTATAACGTATAACGTATAACGTATAACGTATAACGTATAACGTATAACGTATAACGTATAACGTATATCGTATAACGTATAACGTATAACGTACAACGTATAACGTATAACGTATAACGTATAACGCAGAACGTGTAACGTATAACGTATAACCGTACAGCGTATAACGTATAACGTATAACGTAAAACGTATAACGTATAACGTAAAACGTATAACGCAGAACGTGTAACGTATAACGTGTAACGTACAGCGTATAACGTATATCGAATAACGTACTGCGTATAACGTATAATGTATAACGTATAACGCAGAACGTGTAACTTATAACGTATAACGTATAACGTATAACGTATAACGCAGAACGTGTAACGTATAACGTATAACGTACAGCGTATAACGTATAACGTATAACGTAAAACGTATAACGTATAACGTATAACGTAAAACGTATAACGTATAACGTAAAACGTATAACGCAGAACGTGTAACGTATAACGTATAACGTACAGCGTATAACGTATAACGTATAACGTAAAACGTATAACGTATAACGTAAAACGTATAACGTATAACGTAAAACGTATAACGCAGAACGTGTAACGTATAACGTAAAACGTACAGCGTATAACGTATATCGAATAACGTACTGCGTATAACGTATAAGGTATAACGTATAACGCAGAACGTGTAACGTATAACGTATAAAACGTATAACGTAACGTATACCGTATAACGTATAAACGTATAACGTATAACGTATAACGTATAACGTATAACGTACGTATAACGTAACGTTAACGTATAACGTATTAACGTATAACGTATAACGTTAAACGTATAACGTATAACGTATAACGTATAACGTTATAACGTATAACGTATAACGTATAACGTATAACGTATAACGTATAACGTATAACGTATAACGTATAACGTATAACGTATAACGTATAACGTATAACGTATAACGTATAACGTATAACGTATAACGTATAACGTATAACGTATAACGTATAACGTATAACGTATAACGTATAACGTATAACGTATAACGTATAACGTATAACGTATAACGTATAACGTATAACGTATAACGTATAACGTATAACGTATAACGTATAACGTATAACGTATAACGTATAACGTATAACGTATAACGTATAACGTATAACGTATAACGTATAACGTATAACGTATAACGTATAAACGTATAACGTACGTATAACGTATAACGTATAACGTATAACGTATAACGTATAACGTATAACGTATAACGTATAACGTATAACGTATAACGTATAACGTATAACGTATAACGTATAACGTATAACGTATAACGTATAACGTATAACGTATAACGTATAACGTATAACGTATAACGTATAACGTATAACGTATAACGTATAACGTATAACGTATAACGTATAACGTATAACGTATAACGTATAACGTATAACGTATAACGTATAACGTATAACGTATAACGTATAACGTATAACGTATAACGTATAACGTATAACGTATAACGTATAACGTATAACGTATAACGTATAACGTATAACGTATAACGTATAACGTATAACGTATAACGTATAACGTATAACGTATAACGTATAACGTATAACGTATAACGTATAACGTATAACGTATAACGTATAACGTATAACGTATAACGTATAACGTATAACGTATAACGTATAACGTATAACGTATAACGTATAACGTATAACGTATAACGTATAACGTATAACGTATAACGTATAACGTATAACGTATAACGTATAACGTATAACGTATAACGTATAACGTATAACGTATAACGTATAACGTATAACGTATAACGTATAACGTATAACGTATAACGTATAACGTATAACGTATAACGTATAACGTATAACGTATAACGTATAACGTATAACGTATAACGTATAACGTATAACGTATAACGTATAACGTATAACGTATAACGTATAACGTATAACGTATAACGTATAACGTATAACGTATAACGTATAACGTATAACGTATAACGTATAACGTATAACGTATAACGTATAACGTATAACGTATAACGTATAACGTATAACGTATAACGTATAACGTATAACGTATAACGTATAACGTATAACGTATAACGTGTAACGTATAACGTATAACGTACAGCGTATAACGTATATCGAATAACGTAAAACGTATAACGCAGAACGTGTAACGTATATCGTTTAACGTACAGCGTATAACGTATATCGAATAACGTACTGCGCATAACGTATAACGTATAACGTATAACGCAGAACGTGTAACGTATAACATATAACGGACAGCGTATAACGTATTCCGAATAACGTATAACGCAGAACGTGTAACGTATAACGTTTAACGTACAGCGTATAACGTATATCGAATAACGTACTGCGTGTACCGTATAACGTATAACGTATAACGCAGAACGTGTAACGTATAACGTATAACGTACAGCGTATAACGTATAACGTATAACGTAAAACGTATAACGTATAAAGTAAAACATATAACGCAGAACGTGTAACGTATAACGTTTAACGTACAGCGTATAACGTATATCGAATAACGTACTGCGTATAACGTATAATGTATAACGTATAACGCAGAACGTGTAACGTATAACGTATAACGTATAACGTACAGCGTATAACGTATAACGTATAACGTATAACGTATAACGTATAACGTACAGCGTATAACGTATATCGAATAACGTAAAACGTATAACGCAGAACGTGTAACGTATATCGTTTAACGTACAGCGAATAACGTATATCGAATAACGTACTGCGCATAACGTATAACGTATAACGTATAACGTATAACGTATAACGTATAATGTATAACGTATAACGTATAACGTATAACGTATAACGTATAACGTATAACGTATAACGTATAACGTATAACGTATAACGTATAACGTATAACGTATAACGTATAACGTATAACGTATAACGTATAACGTATAACGTATAACGTATAACGTATAACGTATAACGTATAACGTATAACGTATAACGTATAACGTATAACGTATAACGTATAACGTATAACGTATAACGTATAACGTATAACGTATAACGTATAACGTATAACGTATAACGTATAACGTATAACGTATAACGTATAACGTATAACGTATAACGTATAACGTATAACGTATAACGTATAACGTATAACGTATAACGTATAACGTATAACGTATAACGTATAACGTATAACGTATAACGTATAACGTATAACGTATAACGTATAACGTATAACGTATAACGTATAACGTATAACGTATAACGTATAACGTATAACGTATAACGTATAACGTATAACGTATAACGTATAACGTATAACGTATAACGTATAACGTATAACGTATAACGTATAACGTATAACGTATAACGTATAACGTATAACGTATAACGTATAACGTATAACGTATAACGTATAACGTATAACGTATAACGTATAACGTATAACGTATAACGTATAACGTATAACGTATAACGTATAACGTATAACGTATAACGTATAACGTATAACGTATAACGTATAACGTATAACGTATAACGTATAACGTATAACGTATAACGTATAACGTATAACGTATAACGTATAACGTATAACGTATAACGTATAACGTATAACGTATAACGTATAACGTATAACGTATAACGTATAACGTATAACGTATAACGTATAACGTATAACGTATAACGTATAACGTATAACGTATAACGTATAACGTATAACGTATAACGTATAACGTATAACGTATAACGTATAACGTATAACGTATAACGTATAACGTATAACGTATAACGTATAACGTATAACGTATAACGTATAACGTATAACGTATAACGTATAACGTATAACGTATAACGTATAACGTATAACGTATAACGTATAACGTATAACGTATAACGTATAACGTATAACGTATAACGTATAACGTATAACGTATAACGTATAACGTATAACGTATAACGTATAACGTATAACGTATAACGTATAACGTATAACGTATAACGTATAACGTATAACGTATAACGTATAACGTATAACGTATAACGTATAACGTATAACGTGTAACGTATAACGTATAACGTACAGCGTATAACGTATATCGAATAACGTAAAACGTATAACGCAGAACGTGTAACGTATATCGTTTAACGTACAGCGTATAACGTATATCGAATAACGTACTGCGCATAACGTATAACGTATAACGTATAACGCAGAACGTGTAACGTATAACATATAACGGACAGCGTATAACGTATTCCGAATAACGTATAACGCAGAACGTGTAACGTATAACGTTTAACGTACAGCGTATAACGTATATCGAATAACGTACTGCGTGTACCGTATAACGTATAACGTATAACGCAGAACGTGTAACGTATAACGTATAACGTACAGCGTATAACGTATAACGTATAACGTAAAACGTATAACGTATAACGTAAAACGTATAACGCAGAACGTGTAACGTATAACGTTTAACGTACAGCGTATAACGTATATCGAATAACGTACTGCGTATAACGTATAATGTATAACGTATAACGCAGAACGTGTAACGTATAACGTATAACGTATAACGTACAGCGTATAACGTATAACGTATAACGTATAACGTATAACGTATAACGTATAACGTATAACGTATAACGTATAACGTATAACGTATAACGTACAGCGTATAACGTATATCGAATAACGTAAAACGTATAACGCAGAACGTGTAACGTATATCGTTTAACGTACAGCGTATAACGTATATCGAATAACGTACTGCGCATAACGTATAACGTATAACGTATAACGTATAACGTATAACGTATAATGTATAACGTATAACGTATAACGTATAACGTATAACGTATAACGTATAACGTATAACGTATAACGTATAACGTATAACGTATAACGTATAACGTATAACGTATAACGTATAACGTATAACGTATAACGTATAACGTATAACGTATAACGTATAACGTATAACGTATAACGTATAACGTATAACGTATAACGTATAACGTATAACGTATAACGTATAACGTATAACGTATAACGTATAACGTATAACGTATAACGTATAACGTATAACGTATAACGTATAACGTATAACGTATAACGTATAACGTATAACGTATAACGTATAACGTATAACGTATAACGTATAACGTATAACGTATAACGTATAACGTATAACGTATAACGTATAACGTATAACGTATAACGTATAACGTATAACGTATAACGTATAACGTATAACGTATAACGTATAACGTATAACGTATAACGTATAACGTATAACGTATAACGTATAACGTATAACGTATAACGTATAACGTATAACGTATAACGTATAACGTATAACGTATAACGTATAACGTATAACGTATAACGTATAACGTATAACGTATAACGTATAACGTATAACGTATAACGTATAACGTATAACGTATAACGTATAACGTATAACGTATAACGTATAACGTATAACGTATAACGTATAACGTATAACGTATAACGTATAACGTATAACGTATAACGTATAACGTATAACGTATAACGTATAACGTATAACGTATAACGTATAACGTATAACGTATAACGTATAACGTATAACGTATAACGTATAACGTATAACGTATAACGTATAACGTATAACGTATAACGTATAACGTATAACGTATAACGTATAACGTATAACGTATAACGTACAATGTACAACGTATAACGTGTATCGTATAACGTGTAACGTATAACGTATAACGTATAACGTATATCGTATAACGTATAACGTATAACGTATAACGTATAATGTATAACGTATAACGTATAACGCAGAACGTGTAACGTGTAACGTATAACGTATAACGTACAGCGTATAACGTATATCGAATAACGTAAAACGTATAACGCAGAACGTGTAACGTATATCGTTTAACGTACAGCGTATAACGTATATCGAATAACGTACTGCGCATAACGTATAACGTATAACGTATAACGCAGAACGTGTAACGTATAACATATAACGGACAGCGTATAACGTATTCCGAATAACGTATAACGCAGAACGTGTAACGTATAACGTTTAACGTACAGCGTATAACGTATATCGAATAACGTACTGCGTTTAACGTATAACGTATAACGTATAACGCAGAACGTGTAACGTATAACGTATAACGTACAGCGTATAACGTATAACGTATAACGTATAACGTATAACGTATAACGTAAAACGTATAACGCAGAACGTGTAACGTATAACGTTTAACGTACAGCGTATAACGTATATCGAATAACGTACTGCGTATAACGTATAATGTATAACGTATAACGCAGAACGTGTAACGTATAACGTATAACGTATAACGTACAGCGTATAACGTATAACGTATAACGTATAACGTATAACGTATAACGTATAACGTATAACGTATAACGTATAACGTATAACGTACAGCGTATAACGTATATCGAATAACGTAAAACGTATAACGCAGAACGTGTAACGTATAACGTATAACGGACAGCGTATAACGTATTCCGAATAACGTATAACGCAGAACGTGTAACGTATAACGTTTAACGTACAGCGTATAACGTATATCGAATAACGTACTGCGTATACCGTATAACGTATAACGTATAACGTATAACGTATAACGCAGAACGTGTAACGTATAACGTATAACGTACAGCGTATAACGTATAACGTATAACGTAAAACGTATAACGTATAACGTAAAACGTATAACGTATAACGTAAAACGTATAACGCAGAACGTGTAACGTATAACGTATAACGTACAGCGTATAACGTATAACGTATAACGTAAAACGTATAACGTATAACGTAAAACGTATAACGCAGAACGTGTAACGTATAACGTTTAACGTACAGCGTATAACGTATATCGAATAACGTACTGCGTATAACGTATAATGTATAACGTATAACGCAGAACGTGTAACGTATAACGTATAACGTATAACGTACAGCGTATAACGTATAACGTATAACGTATAACGTATAACGTATAACGTATAACGTATAACGTACAGCGTATAACGTATATCGAATAACGTAAAACGTATAACGCAGAACGTGTAACGTATATCGTTTAACGTACAGCGTATAACGTATATCGAATAACGTACTGCGCATAACGTATAACGTATAACGTATAACGCAGAACGTGTAACGTATAACGTATAACGGACAGCGTATAACGTATTCCGAATAACGTATAACGCAGAACGTGTAACGTATAACGTTTAACGTACAGCGTATAACGTATATCGAATAACGTACTGCGTATACCGTATAACGTATAACGTATAACGTATAACGCAGAACGTGTAACGTATAACGTATAACGTACAGCGTATAACGTATAACGTATAACGTAAAACGTATAACGTAGAACGTAAAACGTATAACGTATAACGTAAAACGTATAACGCAGAACGTGTAACGTATAACGTATAACGTATAACGTATAACGTATAACGTATAACGTATAACGTATAACGTATAACGTATAACGTATAACGTATAACGTATAACGTATAACGTATAACGTATAACGTATAACGTATAACGTATAACGTATAACGTATAACGTATAACGTATAACGTATAACGTATAACGTATAACGTATAACGTATAACGTATAACGTATAACGTATAACGTATAACGTATAACGTATAACGTATAACGTATAACGTATAACGTATAACGTATAACGTATAACGTATAACGTATAACGTATAACGTATAACGTATAACGTATAACGTATAACGTATAACGTATAACGTATAACGTATAACGTATAACGTATAACGTATAACGTATAACGTATAACGTATAACGTATAACGTATAACGTATAACGTATAACGTATAACGTATAACGTATAACGTATAACGTATAACGTATAACGTATAACGTATAACGTATAACGTATAACGTATAACGTATAACGTATAACGTATAACGTATAACGTATAACGTATAACGTATAACGTATAACGTATAACGTATAACGTATAACGTATAACGTATAACGTATAACGTATAACGTATAACGTATAACGTATAACGTATAACGTATAACGTATAACGTATAACGTATAACGTATAACGTATAACGTATAACGTACAATGTACAACGTATAACGTGTATCGTATAACGTGTAACGTATAACGTATAACGTATAACGTATATCGTATAACGTATAACGTATAACGTATAACGTATAATGTATAACGTATAACGTATAACGCAGAACGTGTAACGTGTAACGTATAACGTATAACGTACAGCGTATAACGTATATCGAATAACGTAAAACGTATAACGCAGAACGTGTAACGTATATCGTTTAACGTACAGCGTATAACGTATATCGAATAACGTACTGCGCATAACGTATAACGTATAACGTATAACGCAGAACGTGTAACGTATAACATATAACGGACAGCGTATAACGTATTCCGAATAACGTATAACGCAGAACGTGTAACGTATAACGTTTAACGTACAGCGTATAACGTATATCGAATAACGTACTGCGTTTACCGTATAACGTATAACGTATAACGCAGAACGTGTAACGTATAACGTATAACGTACAGCGTATAACGTATAACGTATAACGTAAAACGTATAACGTATAACGTAAAACGTATAACGCAGAACGTGTAACGTATAACGTTTAACGTACAGCGTATAACGTATATCGAATAACGTACTGCGTATAACGTATAATGTATAACGTATAACGCAGAACGTGTAACGTATATAGTATAACGTATAACGTACAGCGTATAACGTATAACGTATAACGTATAACGTATAACGTATAACGTATAACGTATATCGAATAACGTAAAACGTATAACGCAGAACGTGTAACGTATAACGTATAACGGACAGCGTATAACGTATTCCGAATAACGTATAACGCAGAACGTGTAACGTATAACGTTTAACGTACAGCGTATAACGTATATCGAATAACGTACTGCGTATACCGTATAACGTATAACGTATAACGTATAACGTATAACGCAGAACGTGTAACGTATAACGTATAACGTACAGCGTATAACGTATAACGTATAACGTAAAACGTATAACGTATAACGTAAAACGTATAACGTATAACGTAAAACGTATAACGCAGAACGTGTAACGTATAACGTATAACGTACAGCGTATAACGTATAACGTATAACGTAAAACGTATAACGTATAACGTAAAACGTATAACGCAGAACGTGTAACGTATAACGTTTAACGTACAGCGTATAACGTATATCGAATAACGTACTGCGTATAACGTATAATGTATAACGTATAACGCAGAACGTGTAACGTATAACGTATAACGTATAACGTACAGCGTATAACGTATAACGTATAACGTATAACGTATAACGTATAACGTATAACGTATAACGTACAGCGTATAACGTATATCGAATAACGTAAAACGTATAACGCAGAACGTGTAACGTATATCGTTTAACGTACAGCGTATAACGTATATCGAATAACGTACTGCGCATAACGTATAACGTATAACGTATAACGCAGAACGTGTAACGTATAACGTATAACGGACAGCGTATAACGTATTCCGAATAACGTATAACGCAGAACGTGTAACGTATAACGTTTAACGTACAGCGTATAACGTATATCGAATAACGTACTGCGTATACCGTATAACGTATAACGTATAACGTATAACGCAGAACGTGTAACGTATAACGTATAACGTACAGCGTATAACGTATAACGTATAACGTAAAACGTATAACGTAGAACGTAAAACGTATAACGTATAACGTAAAACGTATAACGCAGAACGTGTAACGTATAACGTTAAACGTACAGCGTATAACGTATATCGAATAACGTACTACGTATAACGTATAATGTATAACGTATATCGAATAACGTACTGCGTATAACGTATAATGTATAACGTATAACGCAGAACGTGTAACGTATAACGTATAACGTATAACATACAGCGTATAACGTATAACGTATAACGTATAACGTATAACGTATAACGTATAACGTATAACGTATAACGTATAACGTATAACGTATAACGTATAACGTATAACGTATAACGTATAACGCAGAACGTGTAACGTATATCGTTTAACGTACAGCGTATAACGTATATCGAATAACGTACTGCGCATAACGTATAACGTATAACGTATAACGCAGAACGTGTAACGTATAACGTATAACGGACAGCGTATAACGTATTCCGAATAACGTATAACGCAGAACGTGTAACGTATAACGTTTAACGTACAGCGTATAACGTATATCGAATAACGTACTGCGTATACCGTATAACGTATAACGTATAACGCAGAACGTGTAACGTATAACGTATAACGTACAGCGTATAACGTATAACGTATAACGTAAAACGTATAACGTATAACGTAAAACGTATAACGCAGAACGTGTAACGTATAACGTTTAACGTACAGCGTATAACGTATATCGAATAACGTACTGCGTATAACGTATAATGTATAACGTATAACGCAGAACGTGTAACGTATAACGCATAACGTATAACGTACAGCGTATAACGTATAACGTATAACGTATAACGTATAACGTATAACGTATAACGTATAACGTATAACGTACAGCGTATAACGTATATCGAATAACGTAAAACGTATAACGCAGAACGTGTAACGTATATCGTTTAACGTACAGCGTATAACGTATATCGAATAACGTACTGCGCATAACGTATAACGTATAACGTATAACGCAGAACGTGTAACGTATAACGTATAACGGACAGCGTATAACGTATTCCGAATAACGTATAACGCAGAACGTGTAACGTATAACGTTTAACGTACAGCGTATAACGTATATCGAATAACGTACTGCGTATACCGTATAACGTATAACGTATAACGCAGAACGTATAACGAATTACGTAATAAGTATATCGTATAATGTATAACGTATAACGTATAACGCAGACCGTGTAACGTATAACGTATAACGTATATCGTATAACGTATAACGTATAACGTATAACGTATAACGTATAACGTATAACGTATAACGTATAACGTATAACGTATAACGTATAACGTATAACGTATAACGTATAACGTATAACGTATAACGTATAACGTATAACGTATAACGTATAACGTATAACGTATAACGTATAACGTATAACGTATAACGTATAACGCAGAACGTGTAACGTATAACATATAACGGACAGCGTATAACGTATTCCGAATAACGTATAACGCAGAACGTGTAACGTATAACGTTTAACGTACAGCGTATAACGTATATCGAATAACGTACTGCGTTTACCGTATAACGTATAACGTATAACGCAGAACGTGTAACGTATAACGTATAACGTACAGCGTATAACGTATAACGTATAACGTAAAACGTATAACGTATAACGTAAAACGTATAACGCAGAACGTGTAACGTATAACGTTTAACGTACAGCGTATAACGTATATCGAATAACGTACTGCGTATAACGTATAATGTATAACGTATAACGCAGAACGTGTAACGTATAACGTATAACGTATAACGTACAGCGTATAACGTATAACGTATAACGTATAACGTATAACGTATAACGTATAACGTATAACGTATAACGTATAACGTATAACGTATAACGTATAACGTATAACGTATAACGTACAATGTACAACGTATAACGTGTATCGTATAACGTGTAACGTATAACGTATAACGTATAACGTATATCGTATAACGTATAACGTATAACGTATAACGTATAATGTATAACGTATAACGTATAACGCAGAACGTGTAACGTGTAACGTATAACGTATAACGTACAGCGTATAACGTATATCGAATAACGTAAAACGTATAACGCAGAACGTGTAACGTATATCGTTTAACGTACAGCGTATAACGTATATCGAATAACGTACTGCGCATAACGTATAACGTATAACGTATAACGCAGAACGTGTAACGTATAACATATAACGGACAGCGTATAACGTATTCCGAATAACGTATAACGCAGAACGTGTAACGTATAACGTTTAACGTACAGCGTATAACGTATATCGAATAACGTACTGCGTTTACCGTATAACGTATAACGTATAACGCAGAACGTGTAACGTATAACGTATAACGTATAACGTACAGCGTATAACGTATAACGTATAACGTAAAACGTATAACGTATAACGTAAAACGTATAACGCAGAACGTGTAACGTATAACGTTTAACGTACAGCGTATAACGTATATCGAATAACGTACTGCGTATAACGTATAATGTATAACGTATAACGCAGAACGTGTAACGTATAACGTATAACGTATAACGTACAGCGTATAACGTATAACGTATAACGTATAACGTATAACGTATAACGTATAACGTATAACGTATAACGTACAGCGTATAACGTATATCGAATAACGTAAAACGTATAACGCAGAACGTGTAACGTATATCGTTTAACGTACAGCGTATAACGTATATCGAATAACGTACTGCGCATAACGTATAACGTATAACGTATAACGCAGAACGTGTAACGTATAACGTATAACGGACAGCGTATAACGTATTCCGAATAACGTATAACGCAGAACGTGTAACGTATAACGTTTAACGTACAGCGTATAACGTATATCGAATAACGTACTGCGTATACCGTATAACGTATAACGTATAACGTATAACGCAGAACGTGTAACGTATAACGTATAACGTACAGCGTATAACGTATAACGTATAACGTAAAACGTATAACGTATAACGTAAAACGTATAACGCAGAACGTGTAACGTATAACGTATAACGTACAGCGTATAACGTATAACGTATAACGTATAACGTATAACGTATAACGTAAAACGTATAACGCAGAACGTGTAACGTATAACGTTTAACGTACAGCGTATAACGTATATCGAATAACGTACTGCGTATAACGTATAATGTATAACGTATAACGCAGAACGTGTAACGTGTAACGTATAACGTATAACGTACAGCGTATAACGTATAACGTATAACGTATAACGTATAACGTATAACGTATAACGTATAACGTATAACGTACAGCGTATAACGTATATCGAATAACGTAAAACGTATAACGCAGAACGTGTAACGTATATCGTTTAACGTACAGCGTATAACGTATATCGAATAACGTACTGCGCATAACGTATAACGTATAACGTATAACGCAGAACGTGTAACGTATAACGTATAACGGACTGCGTATAACGTATTCCGAATAACGTATAACGCAGAACGTGTAACGTATAACGTTTAACGTACAGCGTATAACGTATATCGAATAACGTACTGCGTATACCGTATAACGTATAACGTATAACGTATAACGCAGAACGTGTAACGTATAACGTATAACGTACAGCGTATAACGTATAACGTATAACGTAAAACGTATAACGTATAACGTAAAACGTATAACGTATAACGTAAAACGTATAACGCAGAACGTGTAACGTATAACGTTAAACGTACAGCGTATAACGTATATCGAATAACGTACTACGTATAACGTATAATGTATAACGTATATCGAATAACGTACTGCGTATAACGTATAATGTATAACGTATAACGCAGAACGTGTAACGTATAACGTATAACGTATAACGTACAGCGTATAACGTATAACGTATAACGTATAACGTATAACGTATAACGTATAACGTATAACGTATAACGTATAACGTATAACGTATAACGTATAACGTATAACGTATAACGTATAACGTATAACGTATAACGTATAACGTATAACGTATAACGTATAACGTATAACGTATAACGTATAACGTATAACGCAGAACGTGTAACGTATATCGTTTAACGTACAGCGTATAACGTATATCGAATAACGTACTGCGCATAACGTATAACGTATAACGTATAACGCAGAACGTGTAACGTATAACGTATAACGGACAGCGTATAACGTATTCCGAATAACGTAAAACGCAGAACGTGTAACGTATAACGTTTAACGTACAGCGTATAACGTATATCGAATAACGTACTGCGTATACCGTATAACGTATAACGTATAACGTATAACGCAGAACGTGTAACGTATAACGTATAACGTACAGCGTATAACGTATAACGTATAACGTAAAACGTATAACGTATAACGTAAAACGTATAACGCAGAACGTGTAACGTATAACGTTTAACGTACAGCGTATAACGTATATCGAATAACGTACTGCGTATAACGTATAATGTATAACGTATAACGCAGAACGTGTAACGTATAACGTTAAACGTACAGCGTATAACGTATATCGAATAACGTACTACGTATAACGTATAATGTATAACGTATATCGAATAACGTACTGCGTATAACGTATAATGTATAACGTATAACGCAGAACGTGTAACGTATAACGTATAACGTATAACGTATAACGTACAGCGTATAACGTATAACGTATAACGTATAACGTATAACGTATAACGTATAACGTATAACGTATAACGTATAACGTATAACGTATAACGTATAACGTATAACGTATAACGTATAACGTATAACGTATAACGTATAACGTATAACGTATAACGTATAACGTATAACGTATAACGTATAACGCAGAACGTGTAACGTATATCGTTTAACGTACAGCGTATAACGTATATCGAATAACGTACTGCGCATAACGTATAACGTATAACGTATAACGCAGAACGTGTAACGTATAACGTATAACGGACAGCGTATAACGTATTCCGAATAACGTAAAACGCAGAACGTGTAACGTATAACGTTTAACGTACAGCGTATAACGTATATCGAATAACGTACTGCGTATACCGTATAACGTATAACGTATAACGTATAACGCAGAACGTGTAACGTATAACGTATAACGTACAGCGTATAACGTATAACGTATAACGTAAAACGTATAACGTATAACGTAAAACGTATAACGCAGAACGTGTAACGTATAACGTTTAACGTACAGCGTATAACGTATATCGAATAACGTACTGCGTATAACGTATAATGTATAACGTATAACGCAGAACGCGTAACGTATAACGTATAACGTATAACGTACAGCGTATAACGTATAACGTATAACGTATAACGTATAACGTATAACGTATAACGTATAACGTATAACGTACAGCGTATAACGTATATCGAATAACGTAAAACGTATAACGCAGAACGTGTAACGTATATCGTTTAACGTACAGCGTATAACGTATATCGAATAACGTACTGCGCATAACGTATAACGTATAACGTATAACGCAGAACGTGTAACGTATAACGTATAACGGACAGCGTATAACGTATTCCGAATAACGTATAACGCAGAACGTGTAACGTATAACGTTTAACGTACAGCGTATAACGTATATCGAATAACGTACTGCGTATACCGTATAACGTATAACGTATAACGTATAACGCAGAACGTGTAACGTATAACGTATAACGTACAGCGTATAACCTATAACGTATAACGTAAAACGTATAACGTATAACGTAAAACGTATAACGCAGAACGTGTAACGTATAACGTATAACGTACAGCGTATAACGTATAACGTATAACGTAAAACGTATAACGTATAACGTAAAACGTATAACGCAGAACGTGTAACGTATAACGTTTAACGTACAGCGTATAACGTATATCGAATAACGTACTGCGTATAACGTATAATGTATAACGTATAACGCAGAACGTGTAACGTATAACGTATAACGTATAACGTACAGCGTATAACGTATAACGTATAACGTATAACGTATAACGTATAACGTATAACGTATAACGTATAACGTACAGCGTATAACGTATATCGAATAACGTAAAACGTATAACGCAGAACGTGTAACGTATATCGTTTAACGTACAGCGTATAACGTATATCGAATAACGTACTGCGCATAACGTATAACGTATAACGTATAACGCAGAACGTGTAACGTATAACGTATAACGGACAGCGTATAACGTATTCCGAATAACGTATAACGCAGAACGTGTAACGTATAACGTTTAACGTACAGCGTATAACGTATATCGAATAACGTACTGCGTATACCGTATAACGTATAACGTATAACGTATAACGCAGAACGTGTAACGTATAACGTATAACGTACAGCGTATAACGTATAACGTATAACGTAAAACGTATAACGTATAACGTAAAACGTATAACGTATAACGTAAAACGTATAACGCAGAACGTGTAACGTATAACGTTAAACGTACAGCGTATAACGTATATCGAATAACGTACTACGTATAACGTATAATGTATAACGTATATCGAATAACGTACTGCGTATAACGTATAATGTATAACGTATAACGCAGAACGTGTAACGTATAACGTATAACGTATAACGTAAAACGTATAACGTATAACGTAAAACGTATAACGCACAACGTGTAACGTATAACGTTAAACGTACAGCGTATAACGTATATCGAATAACGTACTACGTATAACGTATAATGTATAACGTATATCGAATAACGTACTGCGTATAACGTATAATGTATAACGTATAACGCAGAACGTGTAACGTATAACGTATAACGTATAACGTACAGCGTATAACGTATAACGTATAACGTATAACGTATAACGTATAACGTATAACGTATAACGTATAACGTATAACGTATAACGTATAACGTATAACGTATAACGCAGAACGTGTAACGTATATCGTTTAACGTACAGCGTATAACGTATATCGAATAACGTACTGCGCATAACGTATAACGTATAACGTATAACGCAGAACGTGTAACGTATAACGTATAACGGACAGCGTATAACGTATTCCGAATAACGTATAACGCAGAACGTGTAACGTATAACGTTTAACGTACAGCGTATAACGTATATCGAATAACGTACTGCGTATACCGTATAACGTATAACGTATAACGCAGAACGTGTAACGTATAACGTATAACGTACAGCGTATAACGTATAACGTATAACGTAAAACGTATAACGTATAACGTAAAACGTATAACGCAGAACGTGTAACGTATAACGTTTAACGTACAGCGTATAACGTATATCGAATAACGTACTGCGTATAACGTATAATGTATAACGTATAACGCAGAACGTGTAACGTATAACGTATAACGTATAACGTACAGCGTATAACGTATAACGTATAACGTATAACGTATAACGTATAACGTATAACGTATAACGTATAACGTATAACGTACAGCGTATAACGTATATCGAATAACGTAAAACGTATAACGCAGAACGTGTAACGTATATCGTTTAACGTACAGCGTATAACGTATATCGAATAACGTACTGCGCATAACGTATAACGTATAACGTATAACGCAGAACGTGTAACGTATAACGTATAACGGACAGCGTATAACGTATTCCGAATAACGTATAACGCAGAACGTGTAACGTATAACGTTTAACGTACAGCGTATAACGTATATCGAATAACGTACTGCGTATACCGTATAACGTATAACGTATAACGCAGAACGTATAACGAATTACGTAATAAGTATAACGTATAATGTATAACGTATAACGTATAACGCAGACCGTGTAACGTATAACGTATAACGTATAACGTATAACGTATAACGTATAACGTATAACGTATAACGTATAACGTATAACGTATAACGTATAACGTATAACGTATAACGTATAACGTATAACGTATAACGTATAACGTATAACGTACAATGTACAACGTATAACGTGTATCGTATAACGCAGAACGTGTAACGTATATCGTTTAACGTACAGCGTATAACGTATATCGAATAACGTACTGCGCATAACGTATAACGTATAACGTATAACGCAGAACGTGTAACGTATAACGTATAACGGACAGCGTATAACGTATTCCGAATAACGTATAACGCAGAACGTGTAACGTATAACGTTTAACGTACAGCGTATAACGTATATCGAATAACGTACTGCGTATACCGTATAACGTATAACGTATAACGTATAACGTATAACGCAGAACGTGTAACGTATAACGTATAACGTACAGCGTATAACGTATAACGTATAACGTAAAACGTATAACGTATAACGTAAAACGTATAACGCAGAACGTGTAACGTATAACGTATAACGTACAGCGTATAACGTATAACGTATAACGTAAAACGTATAACGTATAACGTAAAACGTATAACGCAGAACGTGTAACGTATAACGTTTAACGTACAGCGTATAACGTATATCGAATAACGTACTGCGTATAACGTATAATGTATAACGTATAACGCAGAACGTGTAACGTATAACGTATAACGTATAACGTACAGCGTATAACGTATAACGTATAACGTATAACGTATAACGTATAACGTATAACGTATAACGTATAACGTACAGCGTATAACGTATATCGAATAAC
Source organism: Lasioglossum morio (assembly GCA_916610235.2). Lineage (NCBI taxonomy): Eukaryota > Metazoa > Arthropoda > Insecta > Hymenoptera > Halictidae > Lasioglossum > Lasioglossum morio. Next base: position 79,332 of record CAKAJA020000035.1, read on the forward strand.
GTAAAACGTATAACGCAGAACGTGTAACGTATATCGTTTAACGTACAGCGTATAACGTATATCGAATAACGTACTGCGCATAACGTATAACGTATAACGTATAACGCAGAACGTGTAACGTATAACGTATAACGGACAGCGTATAACGTATTCCGAATAACGTATAACGCAGAACGTGTAACGTATAACGTTTAACGTACAGCGTATAACGTATATCGAATAACGTACTGCGTATACCGTATAACGTATAACGTATAACGTATAACGCAGAACGTGTAACGTATAACGTATAACGTACAGCGTATAACGTATAACGTATAACGTAAAACGTATAACGTATAACGTAAAACGTATAACGTATAACGTAAAACGTATAACGCAGAACGTGTAACGTATAACGTTAAACGTACAGCGTATAACGTATATCGAATAACGTACTACGTATAACGTATAATGTATAACGTATATCGAATAACGTACTGCGTATAACGTATAATGTATAACGTATAACGCAGAACGTGTAACGTATAACGTATAACGTATAACGTATAACGTAAAACGTATAACGTATAACGTAAAACGTATAACGCAGAACGTGTAACGTATAACGTTAAACGTACAGCGTATAACGTATATCGAATAACGTACTACGTATAACGTATAATGTATAACGTATATCGAATAACGTACTGCGTATAACGTATAATGTATAACGTATAACGCAGAACGTGTAACGTATAACGTATAACGTATAACGTACAGCGTATAACGTATAACGTATAACGTATAACGTATAACGTATAACGTATAACGTATAACGTATAACGTATAACGTATAACGTACTGCGTATACCGTATAACGTATAACGTATAACGCAGAACGTGTAACGTATAACGTATAACGTACAGCGTATAACGTATAACGTATAACGTAAAACGTATAACGTATAACGTAAAACGTATAACGCAGAACGTGTAACGTATAACGTTTAACGTACAGCGTATAACGTATATCGAATAACGTACTGCGTATAACGTATAATGTATAACGTATAACGCAGAACGTGTAACGTATAACGTATAACGTATAACGTACAGCGTATAACGTATAACGTATAACGTATAACGTATAACGTATAACGTATAACGTATAACGTATAACGTACAGCGTATAACGTATATCGAATAACGTAAAACGTATAACGCAGAACGTGTAACGTATATCGTTTAACGTACAGCGTATAACGTATATCGAATAACGTACTGCGCATAACGTATAACGTATAACGTATAACGCAGAACGTGTAACGTATAACGTATAACGGACAGCGTATAACGTATTCCGAATAACGTATAACGCAGAACGTGTAACGTATAACGTTTAACGTACAGCGTATAACGTATATCGAATAACGTACTGCGTATACCGTATAACGTATAACGTATAACGCAGAACGTATAACGAATTACGTAATAAGTATAACGTATAATGTATAACGTATAACGTATAACGCAGACCGTGTAACGTATAACGTATAACGTATAACGTATAACGTATAACGTATAACGTATAACGTATAACGAATTACGTAATAAGTATAACGTCTAATGTATAACGTATAACGTATAACGCAGAACGTGTAACGTATAACGTATAACGTATAACGTATAACGTATAACGTATAACGTATAACGTATAACGTATAACGTATAACGTATAACGTATAACGTATAACGTATAACGTATAACGTATAACGTATAACGTATAACGTATAACGTATAACGTATAACGTATAACGTATAACGTATAACGTATAACGTATAACGTATAACGTATAACGTATAACGTATAACGTATAACGTATAACGTATAACGTATAACGTATAACGTATAACGTATAACGTATAACGTATAACGTATAACGTATAACGTATAACGTATAACGTATAACGTATAACGTATAACGTATAACGTATAACGTATAACGTATAACGTATAACGTATAACGTATAACGTATAACGTATAACGTATAACGTATAACGTATAACGTATAACGTATAACGTATAACGTATAACGTATAACGTATAACGTATAACGTATAACGTATAACGTATAACGTATAACGTATAACGTATAACGTATAACGTATAACGTATAACGTATAACGTATAACGTATAACGTATAACGTATAACGTATAACGTATAACGTATAACGTATAACGTATAACGTATAACGTATAACGTATAACGTATAACGTATAACGTATAACGTATAACGTATAACGTATAACGTATAACGTATAACGTATAACGTATAACGTATAACGTATAACGTATAACGTATAACGTATAACGTATAACGTATAACGTATAACGTATAACGTATAACGTATAACGTATAACGTATAACGTATAACGTACAATGTACAACGTATAACGTGTATCGTATACCGTGTAACGTATAACGTATAACGTATAACGTATAACGTATAACGTATAATGTATAACGTATAACGTATAACGCAGAACGTGTAACGTATAACGTATAACGTACAATGTATAACGTATAACGTATAACGTATAACGTATAACGTATAACGTATAACGTATAACGTATAACGTATAACGTATAACGTATAACGTATAACGCAGAACGTGTAACGTATAACGTATAACGTATAACGTACAGCGTATAACGTATAACGTATAACGTATAACGTATAACGTATAACGTATAACGTATAACGTATAACGTATAACGTATAACGTATAACGTATAACGTATAACGTATAACGTATAACGTATAACGTATAACGTATAACGTATAACGTATAACGTATAACGTATAACGTATAACGTATAACGCAGAACGTGTAACGTATAACGTATAACGTATAACGTACAGCGTATAACGTATAACGTATAACGTATAACGTATAACGTATAACGTATAACGTATAACGGACAGCGTATAACGTATAACGTATAACGTATAACGTATAACGTATAACGTATAACGTATAACGTATAACGTATAACGTATAACGTATAACGTATAACGTATAACGTATAACGTATAACGTATAACGTATAACGTATAACGTATAACGTATAACGTATAACGTATAACGTATAACGTATAACGTATAACGTATAACGTATAACGTATAACGTATAACGTATAACGTATAACGTATAACGTATAACGTATAACGTATAACGTATAACGTATAACGTATAACGTATAACGTATAACGTATAACGTATAACGTATAACGTATAACGTATAACGTATAACGTATAACGTATAACGTATAACGTATAACGTATAACGTATAACGTATAACGTATAACGTATAACGTATAACGTATAACGTATAACGTATAACGTATAACGTATAACGTATAACGTATAACGTATAACGTATAACGTATAACGTATAACGTATAACGTATAACGTATAACGTATAACGTATAACGTATAACGTATAACGTATAACGTATAACGTATAACGTATAACGTATAACGTATAACGTATAACGTATAACGTATAACGTATAACGTATAACGTATAACGTATAACGTATAACGTATAACGTATAACGTATAACGTATAACGTATAACGTATAACGTATAACGTATAACGTATAACGTATAACGTATAACGTATAACGTATAACGTATAACGTATAACGTATAACGTATAACGTATAACGTATAACGTATAACGTATAACGTATAACGTATAACGTATAACGTATAACGTATAACGTATAACGTATAACGTATAACGTATAACGTATAACGTATAACGTATAACGTATAACGTATAACGTATAACGTATAACGTATAACGTATAACGTATAACGTATAACGTATAACGTATAACGTATAACGTATAACGTATAACGTATAACGTATAACGTATAACGTATAACGTATAACGTATAACGTATAACGTATAACGTATAACGTATAACGTATAACGTATAACGTATAACGTATAACGTATAACGTATAACGTATAACGTATAACGTATAACGTATAACGTATAACGTATAACGTATAACGTATAACGTATAACGTATAACGTATAACGTATAACGTATAACGTATAACGTATAACGTATAACGTATTACGTATAACGTATAACGTATAACGTATAACGTATAACGTATAACGTATAACGTATAACGTATAACGTATAACGTATAACGTATAACGTATAACGTATAACGTATAACGTATAACGTACAGCGTATAACGTATATCGAATAACGTAAAACGTATAACGCAGAACGTGTAACGTATATCGTTTAACGTACAGCGTATAACGTATATCGAATAACGTAGTGCGCATGACGTATAACGTATAACGTATAACGCAGAACGTGTAACGTATAACATATAACGGACAGCGTATAACGTATTCCGAATAACGTATAACGCAGAACGTGTAACGTATAACGTTTAACGTACAGCGTATAACGTATATCGAATAACGTACTGCGTATACCGTATAACGTATAACGTATAACGCAGAACGTGTAACGTATAACGTATAACGTACAGCGTATAACGTATAACGTATAACGTAAAACGTATAACGTATAACGTAAAACGTAAAACGCAGAACGTGTAACGTATAACGTTTAACGTACAGCGTATAACGTATATCGAATAACGTACTGCGTATAACGTATAATGTATAACGTATAACGCAGAACGTGTAACGTATAACGTATAACGTATAACGTACTGCGTATAACGTACAGCGTATAACGTATAACGTATAACGTATAACGTATAACGTATAACGTACAGCGTATAACGTATATCGAATAACGTAAAACGTATAACGCAGAACGTGTAACGTATATCGTTTAACGTACAGCGTATAACGTATATCGAATAACGTACTGCGCATAACGTATAACGTATAACGTATAACGCAGAACGTGTAACGTATAACGTATAACGGACAGCGTATAACGTATTCCGAATAACGTATAACGCAGAACGTGTAACGTATAACGTATAACGTATAACGCAGAACGTATAACGTATAACGTATAACGTATAACGTATAACGTATAACGTATAACGTATAACGTATAACGTATAACGTATAACGTATAACGTATAACGTATAACGTATAACGTATAACGTATAACGTATAACGTATAACGTATAAGGTATAACGTATAACGTATAACGTATAACGTATAACGTATAACGTATAACGTATAACGTATAACGTATAACGTATAACGTATAACGTATAACGTATAAGGTATAACGTATAACGTATAACGTATAACGTATAACGTATAACGTATACCATATAACGTATAACATATAACGTATAATGTATATCGTATAACGTATAACGTATAACGTATAACGTATAACGTATAACGTATAACGTATAACGTATAACGTATAACGTATATCGTATAACGTATAACGTATAACGTATAACGTACAACGTATAACGTATAACGTATAACGTATAACGCAGAACGTGTAACGTATAACGTATAACGTACAGCGTATAACGTATAACGTATAACGTAAAACGTATAACGTATAACGTAAAACGTATAACGCAGAACGTGTAACGTATAACGTGTAACGTACAGCGTATAACGTATATCGAATAACGTACTGCGTATAACGTATAATGTATAACGTATAACGCAGAACGTGTAACTTATAACGTATAACGTATAACGTATAACGTATAACGCAGAACGTGTAACGTATAACGTATAACGTACAGCGTATAACGTATAACGTATAACGTAAAACGTATAACGTATAACGTAAAACGTATAACGTATAACGTAAAACGTATAACGCAGAACGTATAACGTATAACGTATAACGTACAGCGTATAACGTATAACGTATAACGTAAAACGTATAACGTATAACGTAAAACGTATAACGTATAACGTAAAACGTATAACGCAGAACGTGTAACGTATAACGTTAAACGTACAGCGTATAACGTATATCGAATAACGTACTGCGTATAACGTATAATGTATAACGTATAACGCAGAACGTGTAACGTATAACGTATAACGTATAACGTACAGCGTATAACGTATAACGTATAACGTATAACGTATAACGTATAACGTATAACGTATAACGTACAGCGTATAACGTATAACGTATAACGTATAACGTATAACGTATAACGTATAACGTATAACGTATAACGTATAACGTATAACGTATAACGTATAACGTATAACGTATAACGTATAACGTATAACGTATAACGTATAACGTATAACGTATAACGTATAACGTATAACGTATAACGTATAACGTATAACGTATAACGTATAACGTATAACGTATAACGTATAACGTATAACGTATAACGTATAACGTATAACGTATAACGTATAACGTATAACGTATAACGTATAACGTATAACGTATAACGTATAACGTATAACGTATAACGTATAACGTATAACGTATAACGTATAACGTATAACGTATAACGTATAACGTATAACGTATAACGTATAACGTATAACGTATAACGTATAACGTATAACGTATAACGTATAACGTATAACGTATAACGTATAACGTATAACGTATAACGTATAACGTATAACGTATAACGTATAACGTATAACGTATAACGTATAACGTATAACGTATAACGTATAACGTATAACGTATAACGTATAACGTATAACGTATAACGTATAACGTATAACGTATAACGTATAACGTATAACGTATAACGTATAACGTATAACGTATAACGTATAACGTATAACGTATAACGTATAACGTATAACGTATAACGTATAACGTATAACGTATAACGTATAACGTATAACGTATAACGTATAACGTATAACGTATAACGTATAACGTATAACGTATAACGTATAACGTATAACGTATAACGTATAACGTATAACGTATAACGTATAACGTATAACGTATAACGTATAACGTATAACGTATAACGTATAACGTATAACGTGTAACGTATAACGTATAACGTACAGCGTATAACGTATATCGAATAACGTAAAACGTATAACGCAGAACGTGTAACGTATATCGTTTAACGTACAGCGTATAACGTATATCGAATAACGTACTGCGCATAACGTATAACGTATAACGTATAACGCAGAACGTGTAACGTATAACATATAACGGACAGCGTATAACGTATTCCGAATAACGTATAACGCAGAACGTGTAACGTATAACGTTTAACGTACAGCGTATAACGTATATCGAATAACGTACTGCGTGTACCGTATAACGTATAACGTATAACGCAGAACGTGTAACGTATAACGTATAACGTACAGCGTATAACGTATAACGTATAACGTAAAACGTATAACGTATAACGTAAAACGTATAACGCAGAACGTGTAACGTATAACGTTTAACGTACAGCGTATAACGTATATCGAATAACGTACTGCGTATAACGTATAATGTATAACGTATAACGCAGAACGTGTAACGTATAACGTATAACGTATAACGTACAGCGTATAACGTATAACGTATAACGTATAACGTATAACGTATAACGTATAACGTATAACGTATAACGTATAACGTATAACGTATAACGTACAGCGTATAACGTATATCGAATAACGTAAAACGTATAACGCAGAACGTGTAACGTATATCGTTTAACGTACAGCGAATAACGTATATCGAATAACGTACTGCGCATAACGTATAACGTATAACGTATAACGTATAACGTATAACGTATAATGTATAACGTATAACGTATAACGTATAACGTATAACGTATAACGTATAACGTATAACGTATAACGTATAACGTATAACGTATAACGTATAACGTATAACGTATAACGTATAACGTATAACGTATAACGTATAACGTATAACGTATAACGTATAACGTATAACGTATAACGTATAACGTATAACGTATAACGTATAACGTATAACGTATAACGTATAACGTATAACGTATAACGTATAACGTATAACGTATAACGTATAACGTATAACGTATAACGTATAACGTATAACGTATAACGTATAACGTATAACGTATAACGTATAACGTATAACGTATAACGTATAACGTATAACGTATAACGTATAACGTATAACGTATAACGTATAACGTATAACGTATAACGTATAACGTATAACGTATAACGTATAACGTATAACGTATAACGTATAACGTATAACGTATAACGTATAACGTATAACGTATAACGTATAACGTATAACGTATAACGTATAACGTATAACGTATAACGTATAACGTATAACGTATAACGTATAACGTATAACGTATAACGTATAACGTATAACGTATAACGTATAACGTATAACGTATAACGTATAACGTATAACGTATAACGTATAACGTATAACGTATAACGTATAACGTATAACGTATAACGTATAACGTATAACGTATAACGTATAACGTATAACGTATAACGTATAACGTATAACGTATAACGTATAACGTATAACGTATAACGTATAACGTACAATGTACAACGTATAACGTGTATCGTATAACGTGTAACGTATAATGTATAACGTATAACGTATATCGTATAACGTATAACGTATAACGTATAACGTATAATGTATAACGTATAACGTATAACGCAGAACGTGTAACGTGTAACGTATAACGTATAACGTACAGCGTATAACGTATATCGAATAACGTAAAACGTATAACGCAGAACGTGTAACGTATATCGTTTAACGTACAGCGTATAACGTATATCGAATAACGTACTGCGCATAACGTATAACGTATAACGTATAACGCAGAACGTGTAACGTATAACATATAACGGACAGCGTATAACGTATTCCGAATAACGTATAACGCAGAACGTGTAACGTATAACGTTTAACGTACAGCGTATAACGTATATCGAATAACGTACTGCGTTTACCGTATAACGTATAACGTATAACGCAGAACGTGTAACGTATAACGTATAACGTACAGCGTATAACGTATAACGTATAACGTAAAACGTATAACGTATAACGTAAAACGTATAACGCAGAACGTGTAACGTATAACGTTTAACGTACAGCGTATAACGTATATCGAATAACGTACTGCGTATAACGTATAATGTATAACGTATAACGCAGAACGTGTAACGTATAACGTATAACGTATAACGTACAGCGTATAACGTATAACGTATAACGTATAACGTATAACGTATAACGTATAACGTATAACGTATAACGTATAACGTATAACGTACAGCGTATAACGTATATCGAATAACGTAAAACGTATAACGCAGAACGTGTAACGTATAACGTATAACGGACAGCGTATAACGTATTCCGAATAACGTATAACGCAGAACGTGTAACGTATAACGTTTAACGTACAGCGTATAACGTATATCGAATAACGTACTGCGTATACCGTATAACGTATAACGTATAACGTATAACGTATAACGCAGAACGTGTAACGTATAACGTATAACGTACAGCGTATAACGTATAACGTATAACGTAAAACGTATAACGTATAACGTAAAACGTATAACGTATAACGTAAAACGTATAACGCAGAACGTGTAACGTATAACGTATAACGTACAGCGTATAACGTATAACGTATAACGTAAAACGTATAACGTATAACGTAAAACGTATAACGCAGAACGTGTAACGTATAACGTTTAACGTACAGCGTATAACGTATATCGAATAACGTACTGCGTATAACGTATAATGTATAACGTATAACGCAGAACGTGTAACGTATAACGTATAACGTATAACGTACAGCGTATAACGTATAACGTATAACGTATAACGTATAACGTATAACGTATAACGTATAACGTACAGCGTATAACGTATATCGAATAACGTAAAACGTATAACGCAGAACGTGTAACGTATATCGTTTAACGTACAGCGTATAACGTATATCGAATAACGTACTGCGCATAACGTATAACGTATAACGTATAACGCAGAACGTGTAACGTATAACGTATAACGGACAGCGTATAACGTATTCCGAATAACGTATAACGCAGAACGTGTAACGTATAACGTTTAACGTACAGCGTATAACGTATATCGAATAACGTACTGCGTATACCGTATAACGTATAACGTATAACGTATAACGCAGAACGTATAACGTATAACGTATAACGTACAGCGTATAACGTATAACGTATAACGTAAAACGTATAACGTAGAACGTAAAACGTATAACGTATAACGTAAAACGTATAACGCAGAACGTGTAACGTATAACGTATAACGTATAACGTATAACGTATAACGTATAACGTATAACGTATAACGTATAACGTATAACGTATAACGTATAACGTATAACGTATAACGTATAACGTATAACGTATAACGTATAACGTATAACGTATAACGTATAACGTATAACGTATAACGTATAACGTATAACGTATAACGTATAACGTATAACGTATAACGTATAACGTATAACGTATAACGTATAACGTATAACGTATAACGTATAACGTATAACGTATAACGTATAACGTATAACGTATAACGTATAACGTATAACGTATAACGTATAACGTATAACGTATAACGTATAACGTATAACGTATAACGTATAACGTATAACGTATAACGTATAACGTATAACGTATAACGTATAACGTATAACGTATAACGTATAACGTATAACGTATAACGTATAACGTATAACGTATAACGTATAACGTATAACGTATAACGTATAACGTATAACGTATAACGTATAACGTATAAAGTATAACGTATAACGTATAACGTATAACGTATAACGTATAACGTATAACGTATAACGTATAACGTATAACGTATAACGTATAACGTATAACGTATAACGTATAACGTATAACGTATAACGTATAACGTATAACGTATAACGTATAACGTATAACGTATAACGTATAACGTATAACGTATAACGTATAACGTACAATGTACAACGTATAACGTGTATCGTATAACGTGTAACGTATAACGTATAACGTATAACGTATATCGTATAACGTATAACGTATAACGTATAACGTATAATGTATAACGTATAACGTATAACGCAGAACGTGTAACGTGTAACGTATAACGTATAACGTACAGCGTATAACGTATATCGAATAACGTAAAACGTATAACGCAGAACGTGTAACGTATATCGTTTAACGTACAGCGTATAACGTATATCGAATAACGTACTGCGCATAACGTATAACGTATAACGTATAACGCAGAACGTGTAACGTATAACATATAACGGACAGCGTATAACGTATTCCGAATAACGTATAACGCAGAACGTGTAACGTATAACGTTTAACGTACAGCGTATAACGTATATCGAATAACGTACTGCGTTTACCGTATAACGTATAACGTATAACGCAGAACGTGTAACGTATAACGTATAACGTACAGCGTATAACGTATAACGTATAACGTAAAACGTATAACGTATAACGTAAAACGTATAACGCAGAACGTGTAACGTATAACGTTTAACGTACAGCGTATAACGTATATCGAATAACGTACTGCGTATAACGTATAATGTATAACGTATAACGCAGAACGTGTAACGTATATAGTATAACGTATAACGTACAGCGTATAACGTATAACGTATAACGTATAACGTATAACGTATAACGTATAACGTATAACGTATAACGTATAACGTATAACGTACAGCGTATAACGTATATCGAATAACGTAAAACGTATAACGCAGAACGTGTAACGTATAACGTATAACGGACAGCGTATAACGTATTCCGAATAACGTATAACGCAGAACGTGTAACGTATAACGTTTAACGTACAGCGTATAACGTATATCGAATAACGTACTGCGTATACCGTATAACGTATAACGTATAACGTATAACGTATAACGCAGAACGTGTAACGTATAACGTATAACGTACAGCGTATAACGTATAACGTATAACGTAAAACGTATAACGTATAACGTAAAACGTATAACGTATAACGTAAAACGTATAACGCAGAACGTGTAACGTATAACGTATAACGTATAACGTAAAACGTATAACGTATAACGTAAAACGTATAACGCAGAACGTGTAACGTATAACGTTTAACGTACAGCGTATAACGTATATCGAATAACGTACTGCGTATAACGTATAATGTATAACGTATAACGCAGAACGTGTAACGTATAACGTATAACGTATAACGTACAGCGTATAACGTATAACGTATAACGCAGAACGTGTAACGTATAACGTTTAACGTACAGCGTATAACGTATATCGAATAACGTACTGCGTATAAAGTATAATGTATAACGTATAACGCAGAACGTGTAACGTATAACGTATAACGTATAACGTACAGCGTATAACGTATAACGTATAACGTATAACGTATAACGTATAACGTATAACGTATAACGTATAACGTATAACGTACAGCGTATAACGTATATCGAATAACGTAAAACGTATAACGCAGAACGTGTAACGTATATCGTTTAACGTACAGCGTATAACGTATATCGAATAACGTACTGCGCATAACGTATAACGTATAACGTATAACGCAGAACGTGTAACGTATAACGTATAACGGACAGCGTATAACGTATTCCGAATAACGTATAACGCAGAACGTGTAACGTATAACGTTTAACGTACAGCGTATAACGTATATCGAATAACGTACTGCGTATACCGTATAACGTATAACGTATAACGTATAACGCAGAACGTGTAACGTATAACGTATAACGTACAGCGTATAACGTATAACGTATAACGTAAAACGTATAACGTATAACGTAAAACGTATAACGCAGAACGTGTAACGTATAACGTATAACGTACAGCGTATAACGTATAACGTATAACGTAAAACGTATAACGTATAACGTAAAACGTATAACGCAGAACGTGTAACGTATAACGTTTAACGTACAGCGTATAACGTATATCGAATAACGTACTGCGTATAACGTATAATGTATAACGTATAACGCAGAACGTGTAACGTATAACGTATAACGTATAACGTACAGCGTATAACGTATAACGTATAACGTATAACGTATAACGTATAACGTATAACGTATAACGTATAACGTACAGCGTATAACGTATATCGAATAACGTAAAACGTATAACGCAGAACGTGTAACGTATATCGTTTAACGTACAGCGTATAACGTATATCGAATAACGTACTGCGCATAACGTATAACGTATAACGTATAACGCAGAACGTGTAACGTATAACGTATAACGGACAGCGTATAACGTATTCCGAATAACGTATAACGCAGAACGTGTAACGTATAACGTTTAACGTACAGCGTATAACATATATCGAATAACGTACTGCGTATACCGTATAACGTATAACGTATAACGTATAACGCAGAACGTGTAACGTATAACGTATAACGTACAGCGTATAACGTATAACGTATAACGTAAAACGTATAACGTATAACGTAAAACGTATAACGTATAACGTAAAACGTATAACGCAGAACGTGTAACGTATAACGTTAAACGTACAGCGTATAACGTATATCGAATAACGTACTACGTATAACGTATAATGTATAACGTATATCGAATAACGTACTGCGTATAACGTATAATGTATAACGTATAACGCAGAACGTGTAACGTATAACGTATAACGTATAACGTACAGCGTATAACGTATAACGTATAACGTATAACGTATAACGTATAACGTATAACGTATAACGTATAACGTATAACGTATAACGTATAACGTATAACGTATAACGTATAACGTATAACGTATAACGTATAACGTATAACGTATAACGTATAACGCAGAACGTGTAACGTATATCGTTTAACGTACAGCGTATAACGTATATCGAATAACGTACTGCGCATAACGTATAACGTATAACGTATAACGCAGAACGTGTAACGTATAACGTATAACGGACAGCGTATAACGTATTCCGAATAACGTAAAACGCAGAACGTGTAACGTATAACGTTTAACGTACAGCGTATAACGTATATCGAATAACGTACTGCGTATACCGTATAACGTATAACGTATAACGTATAACGCAGAACGTGTAACGTATAACGTATAACGTACAGCGTATAACGTATAACGTATAACGTAAAACGTATAACGTATAACGTAAAACGTATAACGCAGAACGTGTAACGTATAACGTTTAACGTACAGCGTATAACGTATATCGAATAACGTACTGCGTATAACGTATAATGTATAACGTATAACGCAGAACGTGTAACGTATAACGTTAAACGTACAGCGTATAACGTATATCGAATAACGTACTACGTATAACGTATAATGTATAACGTATATCGAATAACGTACTGCGTATAACGTATAATGTATAACGTATAACGCAGAACGTGTAACGTATAACGTATAACGTATAACGTACAGCGTATAACGTATAACGTATAACGTATAACGTATAACGTATAACGTATAACGTATAACGTATAACGTATAACGTATAACGTATAACGTATAACGTATAACGTATAACGTATAACGTATAACGTATAACGTATAACGTATAACGTATAACGTATAACGTATAACGTATAACGTATAACGCAGAACGTGTAACGTATATCGTTTAACGTACAGCGTATAACGTATATCGAATAACGTACTGCGCATAACGTATAACGTATAACGTATAACGCAGAACGTGTAACGTATAACGTATAACGGACAGCGTATAACGTATTCCGAATAACGTAAAACGCAGAACGTGTAACGTATAACGTTTAACGTACAGCGTATAACGTATATCGAATAACGTACTGCGTATACCGTATAACGTATAACGTATAACGTATAACGCAGAACGTGTAACGTATAACGTATAACGTACAGCGTATAACGTATAACGTATAACGTAAAACGTATAACGTATAACGTAAAACGTATAACGCAGAACGTGTAACGTATAACGTTTAACGTACAGCGTATAACGTATATCGAATAACGTACTGCGTATAACGTATAATGTATAACGTATAACGCAGAACGTGTAACGTATAACGTATAACGTATAACGTACAGCGTATAACGTATAACGTATAACGTATAACGTATAACGTATAACGTATAACGTATAACGTATAACGTACAGCGTATAACGTATATCGAATAACGTAAAACGTATAACGCAGAACGTGTAACGTATATCGTTTAACGTACAGCGTATAACGTATATCGAATAACGTACTGCGCATAACGTATAACGTATAACGTATAACGCAGAACGTGTAACGTATAACGTATAACGGACAGCGTATAACGTATTCCGAATAACGTATAACGCAGAACGTGTAACGTATAACGTTTAACGTACAGCGTATAACGTATATCGAATAACGTACTGCGTATACCGTATAACGTATAACGTATAACGTATAACGCAGAACGTGTAACGTATAACGTATAACGTACAGCGTATAACCTATAACGTATAACGTAAAACGTATAACGTATAACGTAAAACGTATAACGCAGAACGTGTAACGTATAACGTATAACGTACAGCGTATAACGTATAACGTATAACGTAAAACGTATAACGTATAACGTAAAACGTATAACGCAGAACGTGTAACGTATAACGTTTAACGTACAGCGTATAACGTATATCGAATAACGTACTGCGTATAACGTATAATGTATAACGTATAACGCAGAACGTGTAACGTATAACGTATAACGTACAGCGTATAACGTATAACGTATAACGTATAACGTATAACGTATAACGTATAACGTATAACGTATAACGTACAGCGTATAACGTATATCGAATAACGTAAAACGTATAACGCAGAACGTGTAACGTATATCGTTTAACGTACAGCGTATAACGTATATCGAATAACGTACTGCGCATAACGTATAACGTATAACGTATAACGCAGAACGTGTAACGTATAACGTATAACGGACAGCGTATAACGTATTCCGAATAACGTATAACGCAGAACGTGTAACGTATAACGTTTAACGTACAGCGTATAACGTATAACGAATAACGTACTGCGTATACCGTATAACGTATAACGTATAACGTATAACGCAGAACGTGTAACGTATAACGTATAACGTACAGCGTATAACGTATAACGTATAACGTAAAACGTATAACGTATAACGTAAAACGTATAACGTATAACGTAAAACGTATAACGCAGAACGTGTAACGTATAACGTTAAACGTACAGCGTATAACGTATATCGAATAACGTACTACGTATAACGTATAATGTATAACGTATATCGAATAACGTACAGCGTATAACGTATATCGAATAACGTACTGCGCATAACGTATAACGTATAACGTATAACGCAGAACGTGTAACGTATAACGTATAACGGACAGCGTATAACGTATTCCGAATAACGTATAACGCAGAACGTGTAACGTATAACGTTTAACGTACAGCGTATAACGTATATCGAATAACGTACTGCGTATACCGTATAACGTATAACGTATAACGCAGAACGTGTAACGTATAACGTATAACGTACAGCGTATAACGTATAACGTATAACGTAAAACGTATAACGTATAACGTAAAACGTATAACGCAGAACGTGTAACGTATAACGTTTAACGTACAGCGTATAACGTATATCGAATAACGTACTGCGTATAACGTATAATGTATAACGTATAACGCAGAACGTGTAACGTATAACGTATAACGTATAACGTACAGCGTATAACGTATAACGTATAACGTATAACGTATAACGTATAACGTATAACGTATAACGTATAACGTACAGCGTATAACGTATATCGAATAACGTAAAACGTATAACGCAGAACGTGTAACGTATATCGTTTAACGTACAGCGTATAACGTATATCGAATAACGTACTGCGCATAACGTATAACGTATAACGTATAACGCAGAACGTGTAACGTATAACGTATAACGGACAGCGTATAACGTATTCCGAATAACGTATAACGCAGAACGTGTAACGTATAACGTTTAACGTACAGCGTATAACGTATATCGAATAACGTACTGCGTATACCGTATAACGTATAACGTATAACGCAGAACGTATAACGAATTACGTAATAAGTATAACGTATAATGTATAACGTATAACGTATAACGCAGACCGTGTAACGTATAACGTATAACGTATAACGTATAACGTATAACGTATAACGTATAACGTATAACGTATAACGTATAACGTATAACGTATAACGTATAACGTATAACGTATAACGTATAACGTATAACGTATAACGTATAACGTATAACGTATAACGTACAATGTACAACGTATAACGTGTATCGTATAACGCAGAACGTGTAACGTATATCGTTTAACGTACAGCGTATAACGTATATCGAATAACGTACTGCGCATAACGTATAACGTATAACGTATAACGCAGAACGTGTAACGTATAACGTATAACGGACAGCGTATAACGTATTCCGAATAACGTATAACGCAGAACGTGTAACGTATAACGTTTAACGTACAGCGTATAACGTATATCGAATAACGTACTGCGTATACCGTATAACGTATAACGTATAACGTATAACGCAGAACGTGTAACGTATAACGTATAACGTACAGCGTATAACGTATAACGTATAACGTAAAACGTATAACGTATAACGTAAAACGTATAACGCAGAACGTGTAACGTATAACGTATAACGTACAGCGTATAACGTATAACGTATAACGTAAAACGTATAACGTATAACGTAAAACGTATAACGCAGAACGTGTAACGTATAACGTTTAACGTACAGTGTATAACGTATATCGAATAACGTACTGCGTATAACGTATAATGTATAACGTATAACGCAGAACGTGTAACGTATAACGTATAACGTATAACGTACAGCGTATAACGTATAACGTATAACGTATAACGTATAACGTATAACGTATAACGTATAACGTATAACGTACAGCGTATAACGTATATCGAATAACGTAAAACGTATAACGCAGAACGTGTAACGTATATCGTTTAACGTACAGCGTATAACGTATATCGAATAACGTACTGCGCATAACGTATAACGTATAACGTATAACGCAGAACGTGTAACGTATAACGTATAACGGACAGCGTATAACGTATTCCGAATAACGTATAACGCAGAACGTGTAACGTATAACGTTTAACGTACAGCGTATAACGTATATCGAATAACGTACTACGTATAACGTATAATGAATAACGTATATCGAATAACGTACTGCGTATAACGTATAATGTATAACGTATAACGCAGAACGTGTAACGTATAACGTATAACGTATAACGTAAAACGTATAACGTATAACGTAAAACGTATAACGCAGAACGTGTAACGTATAACGTTAAACGTACAGCGTATAACGTATATCGAATAACGTACTACGTATAACGTATAATGTATAACGTATATCGAATAACGTACTGCGTATAACGTATAATGTATAACGTATAACGCAGAACGTGTAACGTATAACGTATAACGTATAACGTACAGCGTATAACGTATAACGTATAACGTATAACGTATAACGTATAACGTATAACGTATAACGTATAACGTATAACGTATAACGTATAACGTATAACGTATAACGTATAACGTATAACGTATAACGTATAACGTATAACGTATAACGTATAACGTATAACGTATAACGCAGAACGTGTAACGTATATCGTTTAACGTACAGCGTATAACGTATATCGAATAACGTACTGCGCATAACGTATAACGTATAACGTATAACGCAGAACGTGTAACGTATAACGTATAACGGACAGCGTATAACGTATTCCGAATAACGTATAACGCAGAACGTGTAACGTATAACGTTTAACGTACAGCGTATAACGTATATCGAATAACGTACTGCGTATACCGTATAACGTATAACGTATAACGCAGAACGTGTAACGTATAACGTATAACGTACAGCGTATAACGTATAACGTATAACGTAAAACGTATAACGTATAACGTAAAACGTATAACGCAGAACGTGTAACGTATAACGTTTAACGTACAGCGTATAACGTATATCGAATAACGTACTGCGTATAACGTATAATGTATAACGTATAACGCAGAACGTGTAACGTATAACGTATAACGTATAACGTACAGCGTATAACGTATAACGTATAACGTATAACGTATAACGTATAACGTATAACGTATAACGTATAACGTACAGCGTATAACGTATATCGAATAACGTAAAACGTATAACGCAGAACGTGTAACGTATATCGTTTAACGTACAGCGTATAACGTATATCGAATAACGTACTGCGCATAACGTATAACGTATAACGTATAACGCAGAACGTGTAACGTATAACGTATAACGGACAGCGTATAACGTATTCCGAATAACGTATAACGCAGAACGTGTAACGTATAACGTTTAACGTACAGCGTATAACGTATATCGAATAACGTACTGCGTATACCGTATAACGTATAACGTATAACGCAGAACGTATAACGAATTACGTAATAAGTATAACGTATAATGTATAACGTATAACGTATAACGCAGACCGTGTAACGTATAACGTATAACGTATAACGTATAACGTATAACGTATAACGTATAACGTATAACGTATAACGTATAACGTATAACGTATAACGTATAACGTATAACGTATAACGTATAACGTATAACGTATAACGTATAACGTATAACGTATAACGTATAACGTATAACGTACAATGTACAACGTATAACGTGTATCGTATAACGTGTAACGTATAACGTATAACGTATAACGTATAACGTATAACGTATAACGTATAACGTATAACGTATAACGTATAACGTATAACGTATAACGTATAACGTATAACGTATAACGTATAACGTATAACGTATAACGTATAACGTATAACGTATAACGTATAACGTATAACGTATAACGTATAACGTATAACGTATAACGTATAACGTATAACGTATAACGTATAACGTATAACGTATAACGTATAACGTATAACGTATAACGTATAACGTATAACGTATAACGTATAACGTATAACGTATAACGTATAACGTATAACGTATAACGTATAACGTATAACGTATAACGTATAACGTATAACGTATAACGTATAACGTATAACGTATAACGTATAACGTATAACGTATAACGTATAACGTATAACGTATAACGTATAACGTATAACGTATAACGTATAACGTATAACGTATAACGTATAACGTATAACGTATAACGTACAATGTACAACGTATAACGTGTATCGTATAACGTGTAACGTATAACGTATAACGTATAACGTATAACGTATAACGTATAACGTATAACGTATAACGTATAACGTATAACGTATAACGTATAACGCAGAACGTATAACGAATTACGTGTAACGTATATCGTTTAACGTACAGCGTATAACGTATATCGAATAACGTACTGCGCATAACGTATAACGTATAACGTATAACGCAGAACGTGTAACGTATAACGTATAACGGACAGCGTATAACGTATTCCGAATAACGTATAACGCAGAACGTGTAACGTATAACGTTTAACGTACAGCGTATAACGTATATCGAATAACGTACTGCGTATACCGTATAACGTATAACGTATAACGCAGAACGTGTAACGTATATCGTTTAACGTACAGCGTATAACGTATATCGAATAACGTACTGCGCATAACGTATAACGTATAACGTATAACGCAGAACGTGTAACGTATAACGTATAACGGACAGCGTATAACGTATTCCGAATAACGTATAACGCAGAACGTGTAACGTATAACGTTTAACGTACAGCGTATAACGTATATCGAATAACGTACTGCGTATACCGTATAACGTATAACGTATAACGCAGAACGTATAACGAATTACGTAATAAGTATAACGTATAACGTATAACGTATAACGTATAACGCAGGCCGTGTAACGTATAACGTATAACGTATAACGTATAACGTATAACGTATAACGTATAACGTATAACGTATAACGTATAACGTATAACGTATAACGTATAACGTATAACGTATAACGTATAACGTATAACGTATAACGTATAACGTATAACGTATAACGTATAACGTATAACGTACAATGTACAACGTATAACGTGTATCGTATAACGTGTAACGTATAACGTATAACGTATAACGTATAACGTATAACGTATAACGTATAACGTATAACGTATAACGTATAACGTATAACGTATAACGTATAACGTATAACGTATAACGTATAACGTATAACGTATAACGTATAACGTATAACGTATAACGTATAACGTATAACGTATAACGTATAACGTATAACGTATAACGTATAACGTATAACGTATAACGTATAACGTATAACGTATAACGTATAACGTATAACGTATAACGTATAACGTATAACGTATAACGTATAACGTATAACGTATAACGTATAACGTATAACGTATAACGTATAACGTATAACGTATAACGTATAACGTATAACGTATAACGTATAACGTATAACGTATAACGTATAACGTATAACGTATAACGTATAACGTATAACGTATAACGTATAACGTATAACGTATAACGTATAACGTATAACGTATAACGTATAACGTATAACGTATAACGTATAACGTATAACGTATAACGTATAACGTATAACGTATAACGTATAACGTATAACGTATAACGTATAACGTATAACGTATAACGTATAACGTATAACGTATAACGTATAACGCAGAACGTATAACGAATTACGTGTAACGTATATCGTTTAACGTACAGCGTATAACGTATATCGAATAACGTACTGCGCATAACGTATAACGTATAACGTATAACGCAGAACGTGTAACGTATAACGTATAACGGACAGCGTATAACGTATTCCGAATAACGTATAACGCAGAACGTGTAACGTATAACGTTTAACGTACAGCGTATAACGTATATCGAATAACGTACTGCGTATACCGTATAACGTATAACGTATAACGCAGAACGTGTAACGTATAACGTATAACGTACAGCGTATAACGTATAACGTATAACGTAAAACGTATAACGTATAACGTAAAACGTATAACGCAGAACGTGTAACGTATAACGTTTAACGTACAGCGTATAACGTATATCGAATAACGTACTGCGTATAACGTATAATGTATAACGTATAACGCAGAACGTGTAACGTATAACGTATAACGTATAACGTATAACGTATAACGTATAACGTATAACGTATAACGTATAACGTATAACGTATAACGTATAACGTATAACGTATAACGTATAACGTACAATGTACAACGTATAACGTGAATCGTATAACGTGTAACGTATAACGTATAACGTATAACGTATAACGTATAACGTATAACGTATAACGTATAACGTATAACGTATAACGTATAACGTATAACGTATAACGTATAACGTATAACGTATAACGTATAACGTATAACGTATAACGTATAACGTATAACGTATAACGTATAACGTATAACGTATAACGTATAACGTATAACGTATAACGTATAACGTATAACGTATAACGTATAACGTATAACGTATAACGTATAACGTATAACGTATAACGTATAACGTATAACGTATAACGTATAACGTATAACGTATAACGTATAACGTATAACGTATAACGTATAACGTATAACGTATAACGTATAACGTATAACGTATAACGTATAACGTATAACGTATAACGTATAACGTATAACGTATAACGTATAACGTATAACGTATAACGTATAACGTATAACGTATAACGTATAACGTATAACGTATAACGTATAACGTATAACGTATAACGTATAACGTACAACGTACAACGTATAACGTATAACGTATAACGTATAACGTATAACGTATAACGTATAACGTATAACGCAGAACGTGTAACGTATATCGTTTAACGTACAGCGTATAACGTATATCGAATAACGTACTGCGCATAACGTATAACGTATAACGTATAACGCAGAACGTGTAACGCATAACGTATAACGGACAGCGTATAACGTATTCCGAATAACGTATAACGCAGAACGTGTAACGTATAACGTTTAACGTACAGCGTATAACGTATATCGAATAACGTACTGCGTATACCGTATAACGTATAACGTATAACGCAGAACGTGTAACGTATAACGTATAACGTACAGCGTATAACGTATAACGTATAACGTAAAACGTATAACGTATAACGTAAAACGTATAACGCAGAACGTGTAACGTATAACGTTTAACGTACAGCGTATAACGTATATCGAATAACGTACTGCGTATAACGTATAATGTATAACGTATAACGCAGAACGTGTAACGTATAACGTATAACGTATAACGTACAGCGTATAACGTATAACGTATAACGTATAACGTATAACGTATAACGTATAACGTATAACGTATAACGTATAACGTATAACGTATAACGTATAACGTATAACGTATAACGTATAACGTATAACGTATAACGTACAATGTACAACGTATAACGTGTATCGTATAACGTGTAACGTATAACGTATAACGTATAACGTATAACGCAGAACGTGTAACGTATAACGTATAACGGACAGCGTATAACGTATAACGTATAACGTAAAACGTATAACGTATAACGTAAAACGTATAACGCAGAACGTGTAACGTATAACGTTTAACGTACAGCGTATAACGTATATCGAATAACGTACTGCGTATAACGTATAACGTATAACGTATAACGCAGAACGTGTAACGTATAACGTATAACGTACAGCGTATAACGTATAACGTATAACGTAAAACGTATAACGTATAACGTAAAACGTATAACGCAGAACGTGTAACGTATAACGTTTAACGTACAGCGTATAACGTATATCGAATAACGTACTGCGTATAACGTATAATGTATAACGTATAACGCAGAACGTGTAACGTATAACGTATAACGTATAACGTACAGCGTATAACGTATAACGTATAACGTATAACGTATAACGTATAACGTATAACGTATAACGTATAACGTACAGCGTATAACGTATATCGAATAACGTAAAACGTATAACGCAGAACGTGTAACGTATATCGTTTAACGTACAGCGTATAACGTATATCGAATAACGTACTGCGCATAACGTATAACGTATAACGTATAACGCAGAACGTGTAACGTATAACGTATAACGGACAGCGTATAACGTATTCCGAATAACGTATAACGCAGAACGTGTAACGTATAACGTTTAACGTACAGCGTATAACGTATATCGAATAACGTACTGCGTATACCGTATAACGTATAACGTATAACGCAGAACGTATAACGAATTACGTAATAAGTATAACGTATAATGTATAACGTATAACGTATAACGCAGACCGTGTAACGTATAACGTATAACGTATAACGTATAACGTATAACGTATAACGTATAACGTATAACGTATAACGTATAACGTATAACGTATAACGTATAACGTATAACGTATAACGTATAACGTATAACGTATAACGTATAACGTATAACGTATAACGTATAACGTATAACGTATAACGTACAACGTATAACGTGTATCGTATAACGTGTAACGTATAACGTATAACGTATAACGTATAACGTATAACGTATAACGTATAACGTATAACGTATAACGTATAACGTATAACGTATAACGTATAACGTATAACGTATAACGTATAACGTATAACGTATAACGTATAACGTATAACGTATAACGTATAACGTATAACGTATAACGTATAACGTATAACGTATAACGTATAACGTATAACGTATAACGTATAACGTATAACGTATAACGTATAACGTATAACGTATAACGTATAACGTATAACGTATAACGTATAACGTATAACGTATAACGTATAACGTATAACGTATAACGTATAACGTATAACGTATAACGTATAACGTATAACGTATAACGTATAACGTATAACGTACAATGTACAACGTATAACGTGTATCGTATAACGTGTAACGTATAACGTATAACGTATAACGTATAACGTATAACGTATAACGTATAACGTATAACGTATAACGTATAACGTATAACGTATAACGCAGAACGTATAACGAATTACGTGTAACGTATATCGTTTAACGTACAGCGTATAACGTATATCGAATAACGTACTGCGCATAACGTATAACGTATAACGTATAACGCAGAACGTGTAACGTATAACGTATAACGGACAGCGTATAACGTATTCCGAATAACGTATAACGCAGAACGTGTAACGTATAACGTTTAACGTACAGCGTATAACGTATATCGAATAACGTACAGCGTATAACGTATTCCGTATAACGTATAACGCAGAACGTGTAACGTATAACGTATAACGTACAGCGTATAACGTATAACGTATAACGTAAAACGTATAACGTATAACGTAAAACGTATAACGCAGAACGTGTAACGTATAACGTTTAACGTACAGCGTATAACGTATATCGAATAACGTACTGCGTATAACGTATAACGTATAACGTATAACGCAGAACGTGTAACGTATAACGTATAACGTATAACGTATAACGTATAACGTATAACGTATAACGTATAACGTATAACGTATAACGTATAACGTATAACGTATAACGTATAACGTATAACGTATAACGTACAATGTACAACGTATAACGTGAATCGTATAACGTGTAACGTATAACGTATAACGTATAACGTATAACGTATAACGTATAACGTATAACGTATAACGTATAACGTATAACGTATAACGTATAACGTATAACGTATAACGTATAACGTATAACGTATAACGTATAACGTATAACGTATAACGTATAACGTATAACGTATAACGTATAACGTATAACGTATAACGTATAACGTATAACGTATAACGTATAACGTATAACGTATAACGTATAACGTATAACGTATAACGTATAACGTATAACGTATAACGTATAACGTATAACGTATAACGTATAACGTATAACGTATAACGTATAACGTATAACGTATAACGTATAACGTATAACGTATAACGTATAACGTATAACGTATAACGTATAACGTATAACGTATAACGTATAACGTATAACGTATAACGTATAACGTATAACGTATAACGTATAACGTATAACGTATAACGTATAACGTATAACGTATAACGTATAACGTATAACGTATAACGTATAACGTATAACGTATAACGTATAACGTATAACGTATAACGTATAACGTATAACGTATAACGTATAACGTATAACGTATAACGTATAACGTATAACGTATAACGTATAACGTATAACGTATAACGTATAACGTATAACGTATAACGTATAACGTATAACGTATAACGTATAACGTATAACGTATAACGTATAACGCAGAACGTATAACGAATTACGTGTAACGTATATCGTTTAACGTACAGCGTATAACGTATATCGAATAACGTACTGCGCATAACGTATAACGTATAACGTATAACGCAGAACGTGTAACGTATAACGTATAACGGACAGCGTATAACGTATTCCGAATAACGTATAACGCAGAACGTGTAACGTATAACGTTTAACGTACAGCGTATAACGTATATCGAATAACGTACTGCGTATACCGTATAACGTATAACGTATAACGCAGAACGTGTAACGTATAACGTATAACGTACAGCGTATAACGTATAACGTATAACGTAAAACGTATAACGTATAACGTAAAACGTATAACGCAGAACGTGTAACGTATAACGTTTAACGTACAGCGTATAACGTATATCGAATAACGTACTGCGTATAACGTATAATGTATAACGTATAACGCAGAACGTGTAACGTATAACGTATAACGTATAACGTATAACGTATAACGTATAACGTATAACGTATAACGTATAACGTATAACGTATAACGTATAACGTATAACGTATAACGTATAACGTATAACGTACAATGTACAGCGTATAACGTGAATCGTATAACGTGTAACGTATAACGTATAACGTATAACGTATAACGTATAACGTATAACGTATAACGTATAACGTATAACGTATAACGTATAACGTATAACGTATAACGTATAACGTATAACGTATAACGTATAACGTATAACGTATAAAGTATAACGTATAACGTACAACGTACAACGTATAACGTATAACGTATAACGTATAACGTATAACGTATAACGTATAACGTATAACGCAGAACGTGTAACGTATATCGTTTAACGTACAGCGTATAACGTATATCGAATAACGTACTGCGCATAACGTATAACGTATAACGTATAACGCAGAACGTGTAACGCATAACGTATAACGGACAGCGTATAACGTATTCCGAATAACGTATAACGCAGAACGTGTAACGTATAACGTTTAACGTACAGCGTATAACGTATATCGAATAACGTACTGCGTATACCGTATAACGTATAACGTATAACGCAGAACGTGTAACGTATAACGTATAACGTACAGCGTATAACGTATAACGTATAACGTAAAACGTATAACGTATAACGTAAAACGTATAACGCAGAACGTATAACGTTTAACGTACAGCGTATAACGTATATCGAATAACGTACTGCGTATAACGTATAATGTATAACGTATAACGCAGAACGTGTAACGTATAACGTATAACGTATAACGTACAGCGTATAACGTATAACGTATAACGTATAACGTATAACGTATAACGTATAACGTATAACGTATAACGTACAGCGTATAACGTATATCGAATAACGTAAAACGTATAACGCAGAACGTGTAACGTATATCGTTTAACGTACAGCGTATAACGTATATCGAATAACGTACTGCGCATAACGTATAACGTATAACGTATAACGCAGAACGTGTAACGTATAACGTATAACGGACAGCGTATAACGTATTCCGAATAACGTATAACGCAGAACGTGTAACGTATAACGTTTAACGTACAGCGTATAACGTATATCGAATAACGTACTGCGTATACCGTATAACGTATAACGTATAACGCAGAACGTATAACGAATTACGTAATAAGTATAACGTATAATGTATAACGTATAACGTATAACGCAGACCGTGTAACGTATAACGTATAACGTATAACGTATAACGTATAACGTATAACGTATAACGAATTACGTAATAAGTATAACGTCTAATGTATAACGTATAACGTATAACGCAGAACGTGTAACGTATAACGTATAACGTATAACGTATAACGTATAACGTATAACGTATAACGTATAACGTATAACGTATAACGTATAACGTATAACGTATAACGTATAACGTATAACGTATAACGTATAACGTATAACGTATAACGTATAACGTATAACGTATAACGTATAACGTATAACGTATAACGTATAACGTATAACGTATAACGTATAACGTATAACGTATAACGTATAACGTATAACGTATAACGTATAACGTATAACGTATAACGTATAACGTATAACGTATAACGTATAACGTATAACGTATAACGTATAACGTATAACGTATAACGTATAACGTATAACGTATAACGTATAACGTATAACGTATAACGTATAACGTATAACGTATAACGTATAACGTATAACGTATAACGTATAACGTATAACGTATAACGTATAACGTATAACGTATAACGTATAACGTATAACGTATAACGTATAACGTATAACGTATAACGTATAACGTATAACGTATAACGTATAACGTATAACGTATAACGTATAACGTATAACGTATAACGTATAACGTATAACGTATAACGTATAACGTATAACGTATAACGTACAATGTACAACGTATAACGTGTATCGTATACCGTGTAACGTATAACGTATAACGTATAACGTATAACGTATAACGTATAATGTATAACGTATAACGTATAACGCAGAACGTGTAACGTATAACGTATAACGTACAATGTATAACGTATATCGAATAACGTAAAACGTATAACGCAGAACGTGTAACGTATATCATTTAACGTACAGCGTATAACGTATATCGAATAACGTACTGCGTATAACGTATAACGTATAACGTATAACGTATAACGCAGAACGTGTAACGTATAACGTATAATGTACAGCGTATAACGTATTCCGAATAACGTATAACGCAGAACGTGTAACGTATAACGTTTAACGTACAGCGTATAACGTATATCGAATAACGTACTGCGTATAACGTATAACGTATAACGTATAACGCAGAACGCGTAACGTATAACGTATAACGTACAGCGTATAACGTATAACGTATAACGTAAAACGTATAACGCAGAACGTGTAACGTATAACGTTTAACGTACAGCGAATAACGTATATCGAATAACGTACTGCGTATAACGTATAACGTATAACGTATAACGCAGAACGTGTAACGTATAATGTATAACGTATAACGTACAGCGTATAACGTATAACGTATAACGTATAACGTATAACGTATAACGTATAACGTATAACGTATAACGTATAACGTATAACGTATAACGTATATCGTATAACGTATAACGTATAACGTATAACGTACAACGTATAACGTATAACGTATAACGTATAACGTATAACGTATAACGTATAACGTATAACGTATAACGTATAACGTATAACGTATAACGTATAACGTATAACGTATAACGTATAACGTATAACGTATAACGTATAACGTATAACGTATAACGTATAACGTATAACGTATAACGTATAACGTATAACGTATAACGTATAACGTATAACGTATAACGTATAACGTATAACGTATAACGTATAACGTATAACGTATAACGTATAACGTATAACGTATAACGTATAACGTATAACGTATAACGTATAACGTATAACGTATAACGTATAACGTATAACGTATAATGTATAACGTATAACGTATAACGCAGAACGTGTAACGTATAACGTATAACGTACAGCGTATAACGTATATCGAATAACGTAAAACGTATAACGCAGAACGTGTAACGTATATCGTTTAACGTACAGCGTATAACGTATATCGAATAACGTACTGCGCATAACGTATAACGTATAACGTATAACGCAGAACGTGTAACGTATAACATATAACGGACAGCGTATAACGTATTCCGAATAACGTATAACGCAGAACGTGTAACGTATAACGTTTAACGTACAGCGTATAACGTATATCGAATAACGTACTGCGTATACCGTATAACGTATAACGTATAACGCAGAATGTGTAACGTATAACGTATAACGTACAGCGTATAACGTATAACGTATAACGTATAACGTATAACGTATAACGTATAACGTATAACGTATAACGTATAACGTATAACGTATAACGTATAACGTATAACGTATAACGTATAACGTATAACGTATAACGTATAACGTATAACGTATAAGGTATAACGTATAACGTATAACGTATAACGTATAACGTATAACGTATAACGTATAACGTATAACGTATAACGTATAACGTATAACGTATAACGTATAACGTATAACGTATAACGTATAACGTATAACGCATAACGTATAAGGTATAACGTATAACGTATAACGTATACCATATAACGTATAACCTATAACGTATAACGTATAACGTATAACGTATAACGTATAACGTATAACGTATAACGTATAACGTATAACGTATAACGTATAACGTATAACGTATAACGTATAACGTATAACGTATAACGTATAACGTATAACGTATAACGTATAACGTATAACGTATAACGTATAACGTATAACGTATAACGTATAACGTATAACGTATAACGTATAACGTATAACGTATAACGTATAACGTATAACGTATAACGTATAACGTATAACGTATAACGTATAACGTATAACGTATAACGTATAACGTATAACGTATAACGTATAACGTATAACGTATAACGTATAACGTATAACGTATAACGTATAACGTATAACGTATAACGTACAATGTACAACGTATAACGTGTATCGTATACCGTGTAACGTATAACGTATAACGTATAACGTATAACGTATAACGTATAATGTATAACGTATAACGTATAACGCAGAACGTGTAACGTATAACGTATAACGTACAATGTATAACGTATATCGAATAACGTAAAACGTATAACGCAGAACGTGTAACGTATATCATTTAACGTACAGCGTATAACGTATATCGAATAACGTACTGCGTATAACGTATAACGTATAACGTATAACGTATAACGCAGAACGTGTAACGTATAACGTATAACGTACAGCGTATAACGTATTCCGAATAACGTATAACGCAGAACGTGTAACTTATAACGTTTAACGTACAGCGTATAACGTATATCGAATAACGTACTGCGTATAACGTATAACGTATAACGTATAACGCAGAACGTGTAACGTATAACGTATAACGTACAGCGTATAACGTATAACGTATAACGTAAAACGTATAACGCAGAACGTGTAACGTATAACGTTTAACGTACAGCGAATAACGTATATCGAATAACGTACTGCGTATAACGTATAACGTATAACGTATAACGCAGAACGTGTAACGTATAATGTATAACGTATAACGTACAGCGTATAACGTATAACGTATAACGTATAACGTATAACGTATAACGTATAACGTATAACGTATAACGTATAACGTATAACGTATAACGTATATCGTATAACGTATAACGTATAACGTATAACGTACAACGTATAACGTATAACGTATAACGTATAACGTATAACGTATAACGTATAACGTATAACGTATAACGTATAACGTATAACGTATAACGTATAACGTATAACGTATAACGTATAACGTATAACGTATAACGTATAACGTATAACGTATAACGTATAACGTATAACGTATAACGTATAACGTATAACGTATAACGTATAACGTATAACGTATAACGTATAACGTATAACGTATAACGTATAACGTATAACGTATAACGTATAACGTATAACGTATAACGTATAACGTATAACGTATAACGTATAACGTATAACGTATAACGTATAACGTATAACGTATAACGTATAACGTATAACGTATAATGTATAACGTATAACGTATAACGCAGAACGTGTAACGTATAACGTATAACGTACAGCGTATAACGTATATCGAATAACGTAAAACGTATAACGCAGAACGTGTAACGTATATCGTTTAACGTACAGCGTATAACGTATATCGAATAACGTACTGCGCATAACGTATAACGTATAACGTATAACGCAGAACGTGTAACGTATAACATATAACGGACAGCGTATAACGTATTCCGAATAACGTATAACGCAGAACGTGTAACGTATAACGTTTAACGTACAGCGTATAACGTATATCGAATAACGTACTGCGTATACCGTATAACGTATAACGTATAACGCAGAACGTGTAACGTATAACGTATAACGTACAGCGTATAACGTATAACGTATAACGTAAAACGTATAACGTATAACGTAAAACGTATAACGCAGAACGTGTAACGTATAACGTTTAACGTACAGCGTATAACGTATATCGAATAACGTACTGCGTATAACGTATAATGTATAACGTATAACGCAGAACGTGTAACGTATAACGTATAACGTATAACGTATAACGTATAACGTATAACGTATAACGTATAACGTATAACGTATAACGTATAACGTATAACGTATAACGTATAACGTATAACGTACAATGTACAACGTATAACGTGAATCGTATAACGTGTAACGTATAACGTATAACGTATAACGTATAACGTATAACGTATAACGTATAACGTATAACGTATAACGTATAACGTATAACGTATAACGTATAACGTATAACGTATAACGTATAACGTATAACGTATAACGTATAACGTATAACGTATAACGTATAACGTATAACGTATAACGTATAACGTATAACGTATAACGTATAACGTATAACGTATAACGTATAACGTATAACGTATAACGTATAACGTATAACGTATAACGTATAACGTATAACGTATAACGTATAACGTATAACGTATAACGTATAACGTATAACGTATAACGTATAACGTATAACGTATAACGTATAACGTATAACGTATAACGTATAACGTATAACGTATAACGTATAACGTATAACGTATAACGTATAACGTATAACGTATAACGTATAACGTATAACGTATAACGTATAACGTATAACGTATAACGTATAACGTATAACGTACAACGTACAACGTATAACGTATAACGTATAACGTATAACGTATAACGTATAACGTATAACGTATAACGCAGAACGTGTAACGTATATCGTTTAACGTACAGCGTATAACGTATATCGAATAACGTACTGCGCATAACGTATAACGTATAACGTATAACGCAGAACGTGTAACGCATAACGTATAACGGACAGCGTATAACGTATTCCGAATAACGTATAACGCAGAACGTGTAACGTATAACGTTTAACGTACAGCGTATAACGTATATCGAATAACGTACTGCGTATACCGTATAACGTATAACGTATAACGCAGAACGTGTAACGTATAACGTATAACGTACAGCGTATAACGTATAACGTATAACGTAAAACGTATAACGTATAACGTAAAACGTATAACGCAGAACGTGTAACGTATAACGTTTAACGTACAGCGTATAACGTATATCGAATAACGTACTGCGTATAACGTATAATGTATAACGTATAACGCAGAACGTGTAACGTAGAACGTATAACGTATAACGTACAGCGTATAACGTATAACGTATAACGTATAACGTATAACGTATAACGTATAACGTATAACGTACAGCGTATAACGTATATCGAATAACGTAAAACGTATAACGCAGAACGTGTAACGTATATCGTTTAACGTACAGCGTATAACGTATATCGAATAACGTACTGCGCATAACGTATAACGTATAACGTATAACGCAGAACGTGTAACGTATAACGTATAACGGACAGCGTATAACGTATTCCGAATAACGTATAACGCAGAACGTGTAACGTATAACGTTTAACGTACAGCGTATAACGTATATCGAATAACGTACTGCGTATACCGTATAACGTATAACGTATAACGCAGAACGTATAACGAATTACGTAATAAGTATAACGTATAATGTATAACGTATAACGTATAACGCAGACCGTGTAACGTATAACGTATAACGTATAACGTATAACGTATAACGTATAACGTATAACGTATAACGAATTACGTAATAAGTATAACGTCTAATGTATAACGTATAACGTATAACGCAGAACGTGTAACGTATAACGTATAACGTATAACGTATAACGTATAACGTATAACGTATAACGTATAACGTATAACGTATAACGTATAACGTATAACGTATAACGTATAACGTATAACGTATAACGTATAACGTATAACGTATAACGTATAACGTATAACGTATAACGTATAACGTATAACGTATAACGTATAACGTATAACGTATAACGTATAACGTATAACGTATAACGTATAACGTATAACGTATAACGTATAACGTATAACGTATAACGTATAACGTATAACGTATAACGTATAACGTATAACGTATAACGTATAACGTATAACGTATAACGTATAACGTATAACGTATAACGTATAACGTATAACGTATAACGTATAACGTATAACGTATAACGTATAACGTATAACGTATA
Organism: Lasioglossum morio; assembly: GCA_916610235.2. Classification (NCBI taxonomy): domain Eukaryota; kingdom Metazoa; phylum Arthropoda; class Insecta; order Hymenoptera; family Halictidae; genus Lasioglossum; species Lasioglossum morio. Next base: position 114,267 of record CAKAJA020000035.1, read on the forward strand.
ACGTATAACGTATAACGTATAACGTATAACGTATAACGTATAACGTATAACGTATAACGTATAACGTATAACGTATAACGTATAACGTATAACGTATAACGTATAACGTATAACGTATAACGTATAACGTATAACGTATAACGTATAACGTATAACGTATAACGTATAACGTATAACGTATAACGTATAACGTATAACGTATAACGTATAACGTATAACGTATAACGTATAACGTATAACGTATAACGTATAACGTACAATGTACAACGTATAACGTGTATCGTATACCGTGTAACGTATAACGTATAACGTATAACGTATAACGTATAATGTATAACGTATAACGTATAACGCAGAACGTGTAACGTATAACGTATAACGTACAATGTATAACGTATATCGAATAACGTAAAACGTATAACGCAGAACGTGTAACGTATATCATTTAACGTACAGCGTATAACGTATATCGAATAACGTACTGCGTATAACGTATAACGTATAACGTATAACGTATAACGCAGAACGTGTAACGTATAACGTATAACGTACAGCGTATAACGTATTCCGAATAACGTATAACGCAGAACGTGTAACGTATAACGTTTAACGTACAGCGTATAACGTATATCGAATAACGTACTGCGTATAACGTATAACGTATAACGTATAACGCAGAACGTGTAACGTATAACGTATAACGTACAGCGTATAACGTATAACGTATAACGTAAAACGTATAACGCAGAACGTGTAACGTATAACGTTTAACGTACAGCGAATAACGTATATCGAATAACGTACTGCGTATAACGTATAACGTATAACGTATAACGCAGAACGTGTAACGTATAATGTATAACGTATAACGTACAGCGTATAACGTATAACGTATAACGTATAACGTATAACGTATAACGTATAACGTATAACGTATAACGTATAACGTATAACGTATAACGTATATCGAATATCGTACTGCGCATAACCTATAACGTATAACGTATAACGCAGAACGTGTAACGTATAACATATAACGGACAGCGTATAACGTATTCCGAATAACGTATAACGCAGAACGTGTAACGTATAACGTTTAACGTACAGCGTATAACGTATATTGAATAACGTACTGCGTATACCGTATAACGTATAACGTATAACGCAGAACGTGTAACGTATAACGTATAACGTATAACGTATAACGTATAACGTATAACGTATAACGTATAACGTATAACGTATAACGTATAACGTATAACGTATAACGTATAACGTATAACGTATAACGTATAACGTATAACGTATAACGTATAACGTATAACGTATAACGTATAATGTATAACGTATAACGTATAACGCAGAACGTGTAACGTATAACGTATAACGTACAGCGTATAACGTATATCGAATAACGTAAAACGTATAACGCAGAACGTGTAACGTATATCGTTTAACGTACAGCGTATAACGTATATCGAATAACGTACTGCGCATAACGTATAACGTATAACGTATAACGCAGAACGTGTAACGTATAACATATAACGGACAGCGTATAACGTATTCCGAATAACGTATAACGCAGAACGTGTAACGTATAACGTTTAACGTACAGCGTATAACGTATATCGAATAACGTACTGCGTATACCGTATAACGTATAACGTATAACGCAGAACGTGTAACGTATAACGTATAACGTACAGCGTATAACGTATAACGTATAACGTATAACGTATAACGTATAACGTATAACGTATAACGTATAACGTATAACGTATAACGTATAACGTATAACGTATAACGTATAACGTATAACGTATAACGTATAACGTATAAGGTATAACGTATAACGTATAACGTATAACGTATAACGTATAACGTATAACGTATAACGTATAACGTATAACGTATAACGTATAACGTATAACGTATAACGTATAACGTATAACGTATAACGTATAACGTATAACGTATAACGTATAACGCATAACGTATAAGGTATAACGTATAACGTATAACGTATACCATATAACGTATAACCTATAACGTATAACGTATAACGTATAACGTATAACGTATAACGTATAACGTATAACGTATAACGTATAACGTATAACGTATAACGTATAACGTATAACGTATAACGTATAACGTATAACGTATAACGTATAACGTATAACGTATAACGTATAACGTATAACGTATAACGTATAACGTATAACGTATAACGTATAACGTATAACGTATAACGTATAACGTATAACGTATAACGTATAACGTATAACGTATAACGTATAACGTATAACGTATAACGTATAACGTATAACGTATAACGTACAATGTACAACGTATAACGTGTATCGTATACCGTGTAACGTATAACGTATAACGTATAACGTATAACGTATAACGTATAACGTATAATGTATAACGTATAACGTATAACGCAGAACGTGTAACGTATAACGTATAACGTACAATGTATAACGTATATCGAATAACGTAAAACGTATAACGCAGAACGTGTAACGTATATCATTTAACGTACAGCGTATAACGTATATCGAATAACGTACTGCGTATAACGTATAACGTATAACGTATAACGTATAACGCAGAACGTGTAACGTATAACGTATAACGTACAGCGTATAACGTATTCCGAATAACGTATAACGCAGAACGTGTAACGTATAACGTTTAACGTACAGCGTATAACGTATATCGAATAACGTACTGCGTATAACGTATAACGTATAACGTATAACGCAGAACGTGTAACGTATAACGTATAACGTACAGCGTATAACGTATAACGTATAACGTAAAACGTATAACGCAGAACGTGTAACGTATAACGTTTAACGTACAGCGTATAACGTATATCGAATAACGTACTGCGTATAACGTATAACGTATAACGTATAACGCAGAACGTGTAACGTATAATGTATAACGTATAACGTACAGCGTATAACGTATAACGTATAACGTATAACGTATAACGTATAACGTATAACGTATAACGTATAACGTATAACGTATAACGTATAACGTATAACGTATATCGTATAACGTATAACGTATAACGTATAACGTACAACGTATAACGTATAACGTATAACGTATAACGTATAACGTATAACGTATAACGTATAACGTATAACGTATAACGTATAACGTATAACGTATAACGTATAACGTATAACGTATAACGTATAACGTATAACGTATAACGTATAACGTATAACGTATAACGTATAACGTATAACGTATAACGTATAACGTATAACGTATAACGTATAACGTATAACGTATAACGTATAACGTATAACGTATAACGTATAACGTATAACGTATAACGTATAACGTATAACGTATAACGTATAACGTATAACGTATAACGTATAACGTATAACGTATAACGTATAACGTATAACGTATAACGTATAACGTATAACGTATAACGTATAACGTATAACGTATAACGTATAACGTATAACGTATAATGTATAACGTATAACGTATAACGCAGAACGTGTAACGTATAACGTATAACGTACAGCGTATAACGTATATCGAATAACGTAAAACGTATAACGCAGAACGTGTAACGTATATCGTTTAACGTACAGCGTATAACGTATATCGAATAACGTACTGCGCATAACGTATAACGTATAACGTATAACGCAGAACGTGTAACGTATAACGTATAACGGACAGCGTATAACGTATTCCGAATAACGTATAACGCAGAACGTGTAACGTATAACGTTTAACGTACAGCGTATAACGTATATCGAATAACGTACTGCGTATACCGTATAACGTATAACGTATAACGCAGAACGTGTAACGTATAACGTATAACGTACAGCGTATAACGTATAACGTATAACGTATAACGTATAACGTATAACGTATAACGTATAACGTATAACGTATAACGTATAACGTATAACGTATAACGTATAACGTATAACGTATAACGTATAACGTATAACGTATAACGTATAACGTATAACGTATAAGGTATAACGTATAACGTATAACGTATAACGTATAACGTATAACGTATAACGTATAACGTATAACGTATAACGTATAACGTATAACGTATAACGTATAACGCATAACGTATAAGGTATAACGTATAACGTATAACGTATACCATATAACGTATAACCTATAACGTATAATGTATATCGTATAACGTATAACGTATAACGTATAACGTATAACGTATAACGTATAAGCGTATAACGTATATCGTATAACGTATAACGTATAACGTATAACGTACAACGTATAACGTATAACGTATAACGTATAACGTACAACGTATAACGTATAACGTATAACGTATAACGTATAACGTATAACGTATAACGTATAACGTATAACGTATAACGTATAACGTATAACGTATAACGTATAACGTATAACGTATAACGTATAACGTATAACGTAAAACGTATAACGTATAACGTATAACGTATAACGTATAACGTATAACGTATAACGTATAACGTATAACGTATAACGTATAACGTATAACGTATAACGTATAACGTATAACGTATAACGTATAACGTATAACGTATAACGTATAACGTATAACGTATAACGTATAACGTATAACGTATAACGTATAACGTATAACGTATAACGTATAACGTATAACGTATAACGTATAACGTATAACGTATAACGTATAACGTATAACGTATAACGTATAACGTATAACGTATAACGTATAACGTATAACGTATAACGTATAACGTATAACGTATAACGTATAACGTATAACGTATAACGTATAACGTATAACGTATAACGTATAACGTATAACGTATAACGTATAACGTATAACGTATAACGTATAACGTATAACGTATAACGTATAACGTATAACGTATAACGTATAACGTATAACGTACAATGTACAACGTATAACGTGTATCGTATAACGTGTAACGTATAATGTATAACGTATAACGTATAACGTATAACGTATAACGTATAACGTATAACGTATAACGTATAATGTATAACGTATAACGTATAACGTATAACGTATAACGTATAACGTATAACGTATAACGTATAAAGTATAACGTATAACGTATAACGTATAACGTATAACGTATAACGTATAACGTATAACGTATAACGTATAACGTATAACGTATAACGTATAACGTATAACGTATAACGTATAACGTATAACGTAAAACGTATAACGTATAACGTATAACGTATAACGTATAACGCAGAACGTGTAACGTATAACGTATAACGTACAGCGTATAACGTATATCGAATAACGTAAAACGTATAACGCAGAACGTGTAACGTATATCGTTTAACGTACAGCGTATAACGTATATCGAATATCGTACTGCGCATAACCTATAACGTATAACGTATAACGCAGAACGTGTAACGTATAACATATAACGGACAGCGTATAACGTATTCCGAATAACGTATAACGCAGAACGTGTAACGTATAACGTTTAACGTACAGCGTATAACGTATATCGAATAACGTACTGCGTATACCGTATAACGTATAACGTATAACGCAGAACGTGTAACGTATAACGTATAACGTACAGCGTATAACGTATAACGTATAACGTAAAACGTATAACGTATAACGTAAAACGTATAACGCAGAACGTGTAACGTATAACGTTTAACGTACAGCGTATAACGTATATCGAATAATGTACAGCGTATAACGTATAACGTATAACGTATAACGTATAACGTATAACGTATAACGTATAACGTATAACGTATAACGTACAGCGTATAACGTATATCGAATAACGTAAAACGTATAACGCAGAACGTGTAACGTATATCGTTTAACGTACAGCGTATAACGTATATCGAATAACGTACTGCGCATAACGTATAACGTATAACGTATAACGCAGAACGTGTAACGTATAACGTATAACGGACAGCGTATAACGTATTCCGAATAACGTATAACGCAGAACGTGTAACGTGTAACGTATAACGTATAACGTATAACGTATAACGTATAACGTATAATGTATAACGTATAACGTATAACGCAGAACGTGTAACGTATAACGTATAACGTACAATGTATAACGTATATCGAATAACGTAAAACGTATAACGCAGAACGTGTAACGTATATCATTTAACGTACAGCGTATAACGTATATCGAATAACGTACTGCGTATAACGTATAACGTATAACGTATAACGTATAACGCAGAACGTGTAACGTATAACGTATAACGTACAGCGTATAACGTATTCCGAATAACGTATAACGCAGAACGTGTAACGTATAACGTTTAACGTACAGCGTATAACGTATATCGAATAACGTACTGCGTATAACGTATAACGTATAACGTATAACGCAGAACGTGTAACGTATAACGTATAACGTACAGCGTATAACGTATAACGTATAACGTAAAACGTATAACGCAGAACGTGTAACGTATAACGTTTAACGTACAGCGAATAACGTATATCGAATAACGTACTGCGTATAACGTATAACGTATAACGTATAACGTATAACGTATAACGTATAACGTATAACGTATAACGTATAACGTATAACGTATAACGTATAACGTATAACGTATAACGTATAACGTATAACGTATAACGTATAACGTATAATGTATAACGTATAACGTATAACGCAGAACGTGTAACGTATAACGTATAACGTACAGCGTATAACGTATATCGAATAACGTAAAACGTATAACGCAGAACGTGTAACGTATATCGTTTAACGTACAGCGTATAACGTATATCGAATAACGTACTGCGCATAACGTATAACGTATAACGTATAACGCAGAACGTGTAACGTATAACATATAACGGACAGCGTATAACGTATTCCGAATAACGTATAACGCAGAACGTGTAACGTATAACGTTTAACGTACAGCGTATAACGTATATCGAATAACGTACTGCGTATACCGTATAACGTATAACGTATAACGCAGAACGTGTAACGTATAACGTATAACGTACAGCGTATAACGTATAACGTATAACGTATAACGTATAACGTATAACGTATAACGTATAACGTATAACGTATAACGTATAACGTATAACGTATAACGTATAACGTATAACGTATAACGTATAACGTATAACGTATAACGTATAACGTATAACGTATAACGTATAAGGTATAACGTATAACGTATAACGTATAACGTATAACGTATAACGTATAACGTATAACGTATAACGTATAACGTATAACGTATAACGTATAACGTATAACGCATAACGTATAAGGTATAACGTATAACGTATAACGTATACCATATAACGTATAACCTATAACGTATAATGTATATCGTATAACGTATAACGTATAACGTATAACGTATAACGTATAACGTATAAGCGTATAACGTATATCGTATAACGTATAACGTATAACGTATAACGTACAACGTATAACGTATAACGTATAACGTATAACGTACAACGTATAACGTATAACGTATAACGTATAACGTATAACGTATAACGTATAACGTATAACGTATAACGTATAACGTATAACGTATAACGTATAACGTATAACGTATAACGTATAACGTATAACGTATAACGTATAACGTAAAACGTATAACGTATAACGTATAACGTATAACGTATAACGTATAACGTATAACGTATAACGTATAACGTATAACGTATAACGTATAACGTATAACGTATAACGTATAACGTATAACGTATAACGTATAACGTATAACGTATAACGTATAACGTATAACGTATAACGTATAACGTATAACGTATAACGTATAACGTATAACGTATAACGTATAACGTATAACGTATAACGTATAACGTATAACGTATAACGTATAACGTATAACGTATAACGTATAACGTATAACGTATAACGTATAACGTATAACGTATAACGTATAACGTATAACGTATAACGTATAACGTATAACGTATAACGTATAACGTATAACGTATAACGTATAACGTATAACGTATAACGTATAACGTATAACGTATAACGTATAACGTATAACGTATAACGTATAACGTATAACGTATAACGTATAACGTATAACGTATAACGTATAACGTATAACGTATAACGTATAACGTACAATGTACAACGTATAACGTGTATCGTATAACGTGTAACGTATAATGTATAACGTATAACGTATAACGTATAACGTATAACGTATAACGTATAACGTATAACGTATAATGTATAACGTATAACGTATAACGTATAACGTATAACGTATAACGTATAACGTATAACGTATAAAGTATAACGTATAACGTATAACGTATAACGTATAACGTATAACGTATAACGTATAACGTATAACGTATAACGTATAACGTATAACGTATAACGTATAACGTATAACGTATAACGTATAACGTATAACGTAAAACGTATAACGTATAACGTATAACGTATAACGTATAACGCAGAACGTGTAACGTATAACGTATAACGTACAGCGTATAACGTATATCGAATAACGTAAAACGTATAACGCAGAACGTGTAACGTATATCGTTTAACGTACAGCGTATAACGTATATCGAATATCGTACTGCGCATAACCTATAACGTATAACGTATAACGCAGAACGTGTAACGTATAACATATAACGGACAGCGTATAACGTATTCCGAATAACGTATAACGCAGAACGTGTAACGTATAACGTTTAACGTACAGCGTATAACGTATATCGAATAACGTACTGCGTATACCGTATAACGTATAACGTATAACGCAGAACGTGTAACGTATAACGTATAACGTACAGCGTATAACGTATAACGTATAACGTAAAACGTATAACGTATAACGTAAAACGTATAACGCAGAACGTGTAACGTATAACGTTTAACGTACAGCGTATAACGTATATCGAATAATGTACAGCGTATAACGTATAACGTATAACGTATAACGTATAACGTATAACGTATAACGTATAACGTATAACGTACAGCGTATAACGTATATCGAATAACGTAAAACGTATAACGCAGAACGTGTAACGTATATCGTTTAACGTACAGCGTATAACGTATATCGAATAACGTACTGCGCATAACGTATAACGTATAACGTATAACGCAGAACGTGTAACGTATAACGTATAACGGACAGCGTATAACGTATTCCGAATAACGTATAACGCAGAACGTGTAACGTGTAACGTATAACGTATAACGTATAACGTATAACGTATAACGTATAATGTATAACGTATAACGTATAACGCAGAACGTGTAACGTATAACGTATAACGTACAATGTATAACGTATATCGAATAACGTAAAACGTATAACGCAGAACGTGTAACGTATATCATTTAACGTACAGCGTATAACGTATATCGAATAACGTACTGCGTATAACGTATAACGTATAACGTATAACGTATAACGCAGAACGTGTAACGTATAACGTATAACGTACAGCGTATAACGTATTCCGAATAACGTATAACGCAGAACGTGTAACGTATAACGTTTAACGTACAGCGTATAACGTATATCGAATAACGTACTGCGTATAACGTATAACGTATAACGTATAACGCAGAACGTGTAACGTATAACGTATAACGTACAGCGTATAACGTATAACGTATAACGTAAAACGTATAACGCAGAACGTGTAACGTATAACGTTTAACGTACAGCGAATAACGTATATCGAATAACGTACTGCGTATAACGTATAACGTATAACGTATAACGCAGAACGTGTAACGTATAATGTATAACGTATAACGTACAGCGTATAACGTATAACGTATAACGTATAACGTATAACGTATAACGTATAACGTATAACGTATAACGTATAACGTATAACGTATAACGTATAACGTATAACGTATAACGTATATCGTATAACGTATAACGTATAACGTATAACGTACAACGTATAACGTATAACGTATAACGTATAACGTATAACGTATAACGTATAACGTATAACGTATAACGTATAACGTATAACGTATAACGTATAACGTATAACGTATAACGTATAACGTATAACGTATAACGTATAACGTATAAGGTATAACGTATAACGTATAACGTATAACGTATAACGTATAACGTATAACGTATAACGTATAACGTATAACGTATAACGTATAACGTATAACGCATAACGTATAACGTATAACGTATAACGTATAACGTATAACGTATAACGTATAACGTATAACGTATAACGTATAACGTATAACGTATAACGTATAACGTATAACGTATAACGTATAAGGTATAACGTATAACGTATAACGTATAACGTATAACGTATAACGTATAACGTATAACGTATAACGTATAACGTATAACGTATAACGTATAACGCATAACGTATAAGGTATAACGTATAACGTATAACGTATACCATATAACGTATAACCTATAACGTATAATGTATATCGTATAACGTATAACGTATAACGTATAACGTATAACGTATAACGTATAACGTATAACGTATAACGTATAACGTATAACGTATAACGTATAACGTATAACGTATAACGTATAACGTATAACGTATAACGTATAACGTATAACGTATAACGTATAACGTATAACGTATAACGTATAACGTATAACGTATAACGTATAACGTATAACGTATAACGTATAACGTATAACGTATAACGTATAACGTATAACGTATAACGTATAACGTATAACGTATAACGTATAACGTATAACGTATAACGTATAACGTATAACGTATAACGTATAACGTATAACGTATAACGTATAACGTATAACGTATAACGTATAACGTATAACGTATAACGTATAACGTATAACGTATAACGTATAACGTATAACGTATAACGTATAACGTATAACGTATAACGTATAACGTATAACGTATAACGTATAACGTATAACGTATAACGTATAACGTATAACGTATAACGTATAACGTATAACGTATAACGTATAACGTATAACGTATAACGTATAACGTATAACGTATAACGTATAACGTATAACGTATAACGTATAACGTATAACGTATAACGTATAACGTATAACGTATAACGTATTACGTATAACGTATAACGTATAACGTATAACGTATAACGTATAACGTATAACGTATAACGTATAACGTACAACGTATAACGTATAACGTACAGCGTATAACGTATAACGTATAACGTACAGCGTATAACGTATAACGTATAACGTATAACGTACAACGTACAACGTATAACGTATAACGTATAACGTATAACGTATAACGTATAACGTATAACGTATAACGTATAACGTATAACGTATAACGTATAACGTATAACGTATAACGTATAACGTATAACGTATAACGTATAACGTATAACGTATAACGTATAACGTATAACGTATAACGTATAACGTATAACGTATAACGTATAACGTATAACGTATAACGTATAACGTATAACGTATAACGTATAACGTATAACCTATAACGTATAACGTATAACGTATAACGTATAACGTATAACGTATAACGTATAACGTATAACGTATAACGTATAACGTATAACGTATAACGTATAACGTATAACGTATAACGTATAACGTATAACGTATAACGTATAACGTATAACGTATAACGTATAACGTATAACGTATAACGTATAACGTATAACGTATAACGTATAACGTATAACGTATAACGTATAACGTACAGCGTATAACGTATATCGAATAACGTAAAACGTATAACGCAGAACGTGTAACGTATATCGTTTAACGTACAGCGTATAACGTATATCGAATAACGTACTGCGCATAACGTATAACGTATAACGTATAACGCAGAACGTGTAACGTATAACATATAACGGACAGCGTATAACGTATTCCGAATAACGTATAACGCAGAACGTGTAACGTATAACGTTTAACGTACAGCGTATAACGTATATCGAATAACGTACTGCGTATACCGTATAACGTATAACGTATAACGCAGAACGTGTAACGTATAACGTATAACGTACAGCGTATAACGTATAACGTATAACGTAAAACGTATAACGTATAACGTAAAACGTAAAACGCAGAACGTGTAACGTATAACGTTTAACGTACAGCGTATAACGTATATCGAATAACGTACTGCGTATAACGTATAATGTATAACGTATAACGCAGAACGTGTAACGTATAACGTATAACGTATAACGTACAGCGTATAACGTATAACGTATAACGTATAACGTATAACGTATAACGTATAACGTATAACGTACAGCGTATAACGTATATCGAATAACGTAAAACGTATAACGCAGAACGTGTAACGTATATCGTTTAACGTACAGCGTATAACGTATATCGAATAACGTACTGCGCATAACGTATAACGTATAACGTATAACGCAGAACGTGTAACGTATAACGTATAACGGACAGCGTATAACGTATTCCGAATAACGTATAACGCAGAACGTGTAACGTATAACGTATAACGTATAACGTATAACGTATAACGTATAACGTATAACGTATAACGTATAACGTATAACGTATAACGTATAACGTATAACGTATAACGTATAACGTATAACGTATAACGCAGAACGTATAACGTATAACGTATAACGTATAACGTATAACGTATAACGTATAACGTATAACGTATAACGTATAACGTATAACGTATATCGTATAACGTATAACGTATAACGTATAACGTACAACGTATAACGTATAACGTATAACGTATAACGTATAACGTATAACGTATAACGTATAACGTATAACGTATAACGTATAACGTATAACGTATAACGTATAACGTATAACGTATAACGTATAACGTATAACGTATAACGTATAACGTATAACGTATAACGTATAACGTATAACGTATAACGTATAACGTATAACGTATAACGTATAACGTATAACGTATAACGTATAACGTATAACGTATAACGTATAACGCAGAACGTGTAACGTATAACGTATAACGTACAGCGTATAACGTATAACGTATAACGTAAAACGTATAACGTATAACGTAAAACGTATAACGCAGAACGTGTAACGTATAACGTGTAACGTACAGCGTATAACGTATATCGAATAACGTACTGCGTATAACGTATAATGTATAACGTATAACGCAGAACGTGTAACTTATAACGTATAACGTATAACGTATAACGTATAACGCAGAACGTGTAACGTATATCGTATAACGTACAGCGTATAACGTATAACGTATAACGTAAAACGTATAACGTATAACGTAAAACGTATAACGTATAACGTAAAACGTATAACGCAGAACGTGTAACGTATAACGTATAACGTACAGCGTATAACGTATAACGTATAACGTAAAACGTATAACGTATAACGTAAAACGTATAACGTATAACGTAAAACGTATAACGCAGAACGTGTAACGTATAACGTTAAACGTACAGCGTATAACGTATATCGAATAACGTACTGCGTATAACGTATAATGTATAACGTATAACGCAGAACGTGTAACGTATAACGTATAACGTATAACGTACAGCGTATAACGTATAACGTATAACGTATAACGTACAGCGTATAACGTATTCCGAATAACGTATAACGCAGAACGTGTGACGTATAACGTTTAACGTACAGCGTATAACGTATATCGAATAACGTACTGCGTATAACGTATAACGTATAACGTATAACGCAGAACGTGTAACGTATAACGTATAACGTACAGCGTATAACGTATAACGTATAACGTAAAACGTATAACGCAGAACGTGTAACGTATAACGTTTAACGTACAGCGAATAACGTATATCGAATAACGTACTGCGTATAACGTATAACGTTTAACGTACAGCGAATAACGTATATCGAATAACGTACTGCGTATAACGTATAACGTATAACGTATAACGCAGAACGTGTAACGTATAATGTATAACGTATAACGTACAGCGTATAACGTATAACGTATAACGTATAACGTATAACGTATAACGTATAACGTATAACGTATAACGTATAACGTATAACGTATAACGTATAACGTATAACGTATAACGTATAACGTATAACGTATATCGTATAACGTATAACGTATAACGTATAACGTACAACGTATAACGTATAACGTATAACGTATAACGTATAACGTATAACGTATAACGTATAACGTATAACGTATAACGTATAACGTATAACGTATAACGTATAACGTATAACGTATAACGTATAACGTATAACGTATAACGTATAACGTATAACGTATAACGTATAACGTATAACGTATAACGTATAACGTATAACGTATAACGTATAACGTATAACGTATAACGTATAACGTATAACGTATAACGTATAACGTATAACGTATAACGTATAACGTATAACGTATAACGTATAACGTATAACGTATAACGTATAACGTATAACGTATAACGTATAACGTATAACGTATAACGTATAACGTATAACGTATAACGTATAACGTATAACGTATAACGTATAACGTATAACGTATAACGTATAACGTATAACGTATAACGTATAACGTATAACGTATAACGTATAACGTATAACGTATAACGTATAACGTATAACGTATAACGTATAACGTATAACGTATAACGTATAACGTATAACGTATAACGTATAACGTATAACGTATAACGTATAACGTATAATGTATAACGTATAACGTATAACCCAGAACGTGTAACGTATAACGTATAACGTACAGCGTATAACGTATATCGAATAACGTAAAACGTATAACGCAGAACGTGTAACGTATATCGTTTAACGTACAGCGTATAACGTATATCGAATAACGTACTGCGCATAACGTATAACGTATAACGTATAACGCAGAACGTGTAACGTATAACATATAACGGACAGCGTATAACGTATTCCGAATAACGTATAACGCAGAACGTGTAACGTATAACGTTTAACGTACAGCGTATAACGTATATCGAATAACGTACTGCGTATACCGTATAACGTATAACGTATAACGCAGAACGTGTAACGTATAACGTATAACGTACAGCGTATAACGTATAACGTATAACGTATAACGTATAACGTATAACGTATAACGTATAACGTATAACGTATAACGTATAACGTATAACGTATAACGTATAACGTATAACGTATAACGTATAACGTATAACGTATAACGTATAACGTATAACGTATAACGTATAAGGTATAACGTATAACGTATAACGTATAACGTAGAACGTATAACGTATAACGTATAACGTATAACGTATAACGTATAACGTATAACGTATAACGTATAACGTATAACGTATAACGCATAACGTATAAGGTATAACGTATAACGTATAACGTATACCATATAACGTATAACCTATAACGTATAATGTATATCGTATAACGTATAACGTATAACGTATAACGTATAACGTATAACGTATAACGTATAAACGTATAACGTATATCGTATAACGTATAACGTATAACGTATAACGTACAACGTATAACGTATAACGTATAACGTATAACGTATAACGTATAACGTATAACGTATAACGTATAACGTATAACGCAGAACGTGTAACGTATAACGTATAACGTACAGCGTATAACGTATATCGAATAACGTAAAACGTATAACGCAGAACGTGTAACGTATATCGTTTAACGTACAGCGTATAACGTATATCGAATATCGTACTGCGCATAACCTATAACGTATAACGTATAACGCAGAACGTGTAACGTATAACATATAACGGACAGCGTATAACGTATTCCGAATAACGTATAACGCAGAACGTGTAACGTATAACGTTTAACGTACAGCGTATAACGTATATCGAATAACGTACTGCGTATACCGTATAACGTATAACGTATAACGCAGAACGTGTAACGTATAACGTATAACGTACAGCGTATAACGTATAACGTATAACGTAAAACGTATAACGTATAACGTAAAACGTATAACGCAGAACGTGTAACGTATAACGTTTAACGTACAGCGTATAACGTATAACGTATAACGTAAAACGTATAACGTATAACGTAAAACGTATAACGTATAACGTAAAACGTATAACGCAGAACGTGTAACGTATAACGTTAAACGTACAGCGTATAACGTATATCGAATAACGTACTGCGTATAACGTATAATGTATAACGTATAACGCAGAACGTGTAACGTATAACGTATAACGTATAACGTACAGCGTATAACGTATAACGTATAACGTATAACGTATAACGTATAACGTATAACGTATAACGTATAACGTATAACGTATAACGTATAACGTATAACGTATAACGTATAACGTATAACGTATAACGTATAACGTATAACGTATAACGTATAACGTATAACGTATAACGTATAACGTATAACGTATAACGTATAACGTATAACGTATAACGTATAACGTATAACGTATAACGTATAACGTATAACGTATAACGTATAACGTATAACGTATAACGTATAACGTATAACGTATAACGTATAACGTATAACGTATAACGTATAACGTATAACGTATAACGTATAACGTATAACGTATAACGTATAACGTATAACGTATAACGTATAACGTATAACGTATAACGTATAACGTATAACGTATAACGTATAACGTATAACGTATAACGTATAACGTATAACGTATAACGTATAACGTATAACGTATAACGTATAACGTATAACGTATAACGTATAACGTATAACGTATAACGTATAACGTATAACGTATAACGTATAACGTATAACGTATAACGTATAACGTATAACGTATAACGTATAACGTATAACGTATAACGTATAACGTATAACGTATAACGTATAACGTATAACGTATAACGTATAACGTATAACGTATAACGTATAACGTATAACGTATAACGTATAACGTATAACGTATAACGTATAACGTATAACGTATAACGTATAACGTATTACGTATAACGTATAACGTATAACGTATAACGTATAACGTATAACGTATAACGTATAACGTATAACGTATAACGTATAACGTATAACGTATAACGTATAACGTATAACGTATAACGTATAACGTATAACGTATAACGTATAACGTATAACGTATAACGTATAACGTATAACGTATAACGTACAGCGTATAACGTATATCGAATAACGTAAAACGTATAACGCAGAACGTGTAACGTATATCGTTTAACGTACAGCGTATAACGTATATCGAATAACGTACTGCGCATAACGTATAACGTATAACGTATAACGCAGAACGTGTAACGTATAACATATAACGGACAGCGTATAACGTATTCCGAATAACGTATAACGCAGAACGTGTAACGTATAACGTTTAACGTACAGCGTATAACGTATATCGAATAACGTACTGCGTATACCGTATAACGTATAACGTATAACGCAGAACGTGTAACGTATAACGTATAACGTACAGCGTATAACGTATAACGTATAACGTAAAACGTATAACGTATAACGTAAAACGTAAAACGCAGAACGTGTAACGTATAACGTTTAACGTACAGCGTATAACGTATATCGAATAACGTACTGCGTATAACGTATAATGTATAACGTATAACGCAGAACGTGTAACGTATAACGTATAACGTATAACGTACAGCGTATAACGTATAACGTATAACGTATAACGTATAACGTATAACGTATAACGTATAACGTACAGCGTATAACGTATATCGAATAACGTAAAACGTATAACGCAGAACGTGTAACGTATATCGTTTAACGTACAGCGTATAACGTATATCGAATAACGTACTGCGCATAACGTATAACGTATAACGTATAACGCAGAACGTGTAACGTATAACGTATAACGGACAGCGTATAACGTATTCCGAATAACGTATAACGCAGAACGTGTAACGTATAACGTATAACGTATAACGTATAACGTATAACGTATAACGTATAACGTATAACGTATAACGTATAACGTATAACGTATAACGTATAACGTATAACGTATAACGTATAACGTATAACGCAGAACGTATAACGTATAACGTATAACGTATAACGTATAACGTATAACGTATAACGTATAACGTATAACGTATAACGTATATCGTATAACGTATAACGTATAACGTATAACGTATAACGTATAACGCAGAACGTGTAACGTATAACGTATAACGTACAGCGTATAACGTATAACGTATAACGTAAAACGTATAACGTATAACGTAAAACGTATAACGCAGAACGTGTAACGTATAACGTGTAACGTACAGCGTATAACGTATATCGAATAACGTACTGCGTATAACGTATAATGTATAACGTATAACGCAGAACGTGTAACTTATAACGTATAACGTATAACGTATAACGTATAACGCAGAACGTGTAACGTATAACGTATAACGTACAGCGTATAACGTATAACGTATAACGTAAAACGTATAACGTATAACGTAAAACGTATAACGTATAACGTAAAACGTATAACGCAGAACGTGTAACGTATAACGTATAACGTACAGCGTATAACGTATAACGTATAACGTAAAACGTATAACGTATAACGTAAAACGTATAACGTATAACGTAAAACGTATAACGCAGAACGTGTAACGTATAACGTTAAACGTACAGCGTATAACGTATATCGAATAACGTACTGCGTATAACGTATAATGTATAACGTATAACGCAGAACGTGTAACGTATAACGTATAACGTATAACGTACAGCGTATAACGTATAACGTATAACGTATAACGTATAACGTATAACGTATAACGTATAACGTATAACGTATAACGTATAACGTATAACGTATAACGTATAACGTATAACGTATAACGTATAACGTATAACGTATAACGTATAACGTATAACGTATAACGTATAACGTATAACGTATAACGTATAACGTATAACGTATAACGTATAACGTATAACGTATAACGTATAACGTATAACGTATAACGTATAACGTATAACGTATAACGTATAACGTATAACGTATAACGTATAACGTATAACGTATAACGTATAACGTATAACGTATAACGTATAACGTATAACGTATAACGTATAACGTATAACGTATAACGTATAACGTATAACGTATAACGTATAACGTATAACGTATAACGTATAACGTATAACGTATAACGTATAACGTATAACGTATAACGTATAACGTATAACGTATAACGTATAACGTATAACGTATAACGTATAACGTATAACGTATAACGTATAACGTATAACGTATAACGTATAACGTATAACTTATAACGTATAACGTATAACGTATAACGTATAACGTATAACGTATAACGTATAACGTATAACGTATAACGTATAACGTATAACGTATAACGTATAACGTATAACGTATAACGTATAACGTATAACGTATAACGTATAACGTATAACGTATAACGTATAACGTATAACGTATAACGTATAACGTATAACGTATAACGTATAACGTATAACGTATAACGTATAACGTATAACGTATAACGTATAACGTATAACGTATAACGTATAACGTATAACGTATAACGTATAACGTATAACGTATAACGTATAACGTATAACGTATAACGTATAACGTATAACGTATAACGTATAACGTATAACGTATAACGTATAACGTATAACGTATAACGTATAACGTATAACGTATAACGTATAACGTATAACGTATAACGTATAACGTATAACGTATAACGTATAACGTATAACGTATAACGTATAACGTATAACGTATAACGTATAACGTATAACGTATAACGTATAACGTATAACGTATAACGTATAACGTATAACGTATAACGTATAACGTATAACGTATAACGTATAACGTATAACGTATAACGTACAGCGTATAACGTATATCGAATAACGTAAAACGTATAACGCAGAACGTGTAACGTATATCGTTTAACGTACAGCGAATAACGTATATCGAATAACGTACTGCGCATAACGTATAACGTATAACGTATAACGTATAACGTATAACGTATAACGTATAACGTATAACGTATAACGTATAACGTATAACGTATAACGTATAACGTATAACGTATAACGTATAACGTATAACGTATAACGTATAACGTATAACGTATAACGTATAACGTATAACGTAACGTATAACGTATAACGTATAACGTATAACGTATAACGTATAACGAATAACGTATAACGTATAACGTATAACGTATAACGTATAACGTATAACGTATAACGTATAACGTATAACGTATAACGTATAACGTATAACGTATAACGTATAACGTATAACGTATAACGTATAACGTATAACGTATAACGTATAACGTATAACGTATAACGTATAACGTATAACGTATAACGTATAACGTATAACGTATAACGTATAACGTATAACGTATAACGTATAACGTATAACGTATAACGTATAACGTATAACGTATAACGAATAACGTATAACGTATAACGTATAACGTATAACGTATAACGTATAACGTACAGCGTATAACGTATATCGAATAACGTAAAACGTATAACGCAGAACGTGTAACGTATAACATATAACGGACAGCGTATAACGTATTCCGAATAACGTATAACGCAGAACGTGTAACGTATAACGTTTAACGTACAGCGTATAACGTATATCGAATAACGTACTGCGTTTACCGTATAACGTATAACGTATAACGCAGAACGTGTAACGTATAACGTATAACGTACAGCGTATAACGTATAACGTATAACGTAAAACGTATAACGTATAACGTAAAACGTATAACGCAGAACGTGTAACGTATAACGTTTAACGTACAGCGTATAACGTATATCGAATAACGTACTGCGTATAACGTATAATGTATAACGTATAACGCAGAACGTGTAACGTATAACGTATAACGTATAACGTACAGCGTATAACGTATAACGTATAACGTATAACGTATAACGTATAACGTATAACGTATAACGTATAACGTATAACGTATAACGTATAACGTATAACGTATAACGTATAACGTATAACGTACAGCGTATAACGTATATCGAATAACGTAAAACGTATAACGCAGAACGTGTAACGTATATCGTTTAACGTACAGCGAATAACGTATATCGAATAACGTACTGCGCATAACGTATAACGTATAACGTATAACGTATAACGTATAACGTATAACGTATAACGTATAACGTATAACGTATAACGTATAACGTATAACGTATAACGTATAACGTATAACGTATAACGTATAACGTATAACGTATAACGTATAACGTATAACGTATAACGTATAACGTATAACGTATAACGTATAACGTATAACGTATAACGTATAACGTATACCGTATAACGTATAACGTATAACGTATAACGTATAACGAATAACGTATAACGTATAACGTAAAACGTATAACGCAGAACGTGTAACGTATAACGTGTAACGTACAGCGTATAACGTATATCGAATAACGTACTGCGTATAACGTATAATGTATAACGTATAACGCAGAACGTGTAACTTATAACGTATAACGCAGAACGTGTAACGTATAACGTATAACGTACAGCGTATAACGTATAACGTATAACGTAAAACGTATAACGTATAACGTAAAACGTATAACGTATAACGTAAAACGTATAACGCAGAACGTGTAACGTATAACGTTAAACGTACAGCGTATAACGTATATCGAATAACGTACTGCGTATAACGTATAATGTATAACGTATAACGCAGAACGTGTAACGTATAACGTATAACGTATAACGTACAGCGTATAACGTATAACGTATAACGTATAACGTATAACGTATAACGTATAACGTATAACGTATAACGTATAACGTATAACGTATAACGTATAACGTATAACGTATAACGTATAACGTATAACGTATAACGTATAACGTATAACGTATAACGTATAACGTATAACGTATAACGTATAACGTATAACGTATAACGTATAACGTATAACGTATAACGTATAACGTATAACGTATAACGTATAACGTATAACGTATAACGTATAACGTATAACGTATAACGTATAACGTATAACGTATAACGTATAACGTATAACGTATAACGTATAACGTATAACGTATAACGTATAACGTATAACGTATAACGTATAACGTATAACGTATAACGTATAACGTATAACGTATAACGTATAACGTATAACGTATAACGTATAACGTATAACGTATAACGTATAACGTATAACGTATAACGTATAACGTATAACGTATAACGTATAACGTATAACGTATAACGTATAACGTATAACGTATAACGTATAACGTATAACGTATAACGTATAACGTATAACGTATAACGTATAACGTATAACGTATAACGTATAACGTATAACGTATAACGTATAACGTTTAACGTACAGCGTATAACGTATATCGAATAACGTACTGCGTTTACCGTATAACGTATAACGTATAACGCAGAACGTGTAACGTATAACGTATAACGTACAGCGTATAACGTATAACGTATAACGTAAAACGTATAACGTATAACGTAAAACGTATAACGCAGAACGTGTAACGTATAACGTTTAACGTACAGCGTATAACGTATATCGAATAACGTACTGCGTATAACGTATAATGTATAACGTATAACGCAGAACGTGTAACGTATAACGTATAACGTATAACGTACAGCGTATAACGTATAACGTATAACGTATAACGTATAACGTATAACGTATAACGTATAACGTATAACGTATAACGTATAACGTACAGCGTATAACGTATATCGAATAACGTAAAACGTATAACGCAGAACGTGTAACGTATATCGTTTAACGTACAGCGTATAACGTATATCGAATAACGTACTGCGCATAACGTATAACGTATAACGCAGAACGTGTAACGTATAACGTATAACGGACAGCGTATAACGTATTCCGAATAACGTATAACGCAGAACGTGTAACGTATAACGTTTAACGTACAGCGTATAACGTATAACGTATAACGTATAACGTATAACGTATAACGTATAACGTATAACGTATAACGTATAACGTATAACGTATAACGTATAACGTATAACGTATAACGCAGAACGTGTAACGTATAACGTATAACGTACAGCGTATAACGTATAACGTATAACGTAAAACGTATAACGTATAACGTAAAACGTATAACGCAGAACGTGTAACGTATAACGTGTAACGTACAGCGTATAACGTATATCGAATAACGTACTGCGTATAACGTATAATGTATAACGTATAACGCAGAACGTGTAACTTATAACGTATAACGTATAACGTATAACGTATAACGCAGAACGTGTAACGTATAACGTATAACGTACAGCGTATAACGTATAACGTATAACGTAAAACGTATAACGAATAACGTAAAACGTATAACGTATAACGTAAAACGTATAACGCAGAACGTGTAACGTATAACGTATAACGTACAGCGTATAACGTATAACGTATAACGTAAAACGTATAACGTATAACGTAAAACGTATAACGTATAACGTAAAACGTATAACGCAGAACGTGTAACGTATAACGTTAAACGTACAGCGTATAACGTATATCGAATAACGTACTGCGTATAACGTATAATGTATAACGTATAACGCAGAACGTGTAACGTATAACGTATAACGTATAACGTACAGCGTATAACGTATAACGTATAACGTATAACGTATAACGTATAACGTATAACGTATAACGTATAACGTATAACGTATAACGTATAACGTATAACGTATAACGTATAACGTATAACGTATAACGTATAACGTATAACGTATAACGTATAACGTATAACGTATAACGTATAACGTATAACGTATAACGTATAACGTATAACGTATAACGTATAACGTATAACGTATAACGTATAACGTATAACGTATAACGTATAACGTATAACGTATAACGTATAACGTATAACGTATAACGTATAACGTATAACGTATAACGTATAACGTATAACGTATAACGTATAACGTATAACGTATAACGTATAACTTATAACGTATAACGTATAACGTATAACGTATAACGTATAACGTATAACGTATAACGTATAACGTATAACGTATAACGTATAACGTATAACGTATAACGTATAACGTATAACGTATAACGTATAACGTATAACGTATAACGTATAACGTATAACGTATAACGTATAACGTATAACGTATAACGTATAACGTATAACGTATAACGTATAACGTATAACGTATAACGTATAACGTATAACGTATAACGTATAACGTATAACGTATAACGTATAACGTATAACGTATAACGTATAACGTATAACGTATAACGTATAACGTATAACGTATAACGTATAACGTATAACGTATAACGTATAACGTATAACGTATAACGTATAACGTATAACGTATAACGTATAACGTATAACGTATAACGTATAACGTTTAACGTACAGCGTATAACGTATATCGAATAACGTACTGCGTTTACCGTATAACGTATAACGTATAACGCAGAACGTGTAACGTATAACGTATAACGTACAGCGTATAACGTATAACGTATAACGTAAAACGTATAACGTATAACGTAAAACGTATAACGCAGAACGTGTAACGTATAACGTTTAACGTACAGCGTATAACGTATATCGAATAACGTACTGCGTATAACGTATAATGTATAACGTATAACGCAGAACGTGTAACGTATAACGTATAACGTATAACGTACAGCGTATAACGTATAACGTATAACGTATAACGTATAACGTATAACGTATAACGTATAACGTATAACGTATAACGTATAACGTACAGCGTATAACGTATATCGAATAACGTAAAACGTATAACGCAGAACGTGTAACGTATATCGTTTAACGTACAGCGTATAACGTATATCGAATAACGTACTGCGCATAACGTATAACGTATAACGCAGAACGTGTAACGTATAACGTATAACGGACAGCGTATAACGTATTCCGAATAACGTATAACGCAGAACGTGTAACGTATAACGTTTAACGTACAGCGTATAACGTATAACGTATAACGTATAACGTATAACGTATAACGTATAACGTATAACGTATAACGTATAACGTATAACGTATAACGTATAACGTATAACGTATAACGCAGAACGTGTAACGTATAACGTATAACGTACAGCGTATAACGTATAACGTATAACGTATAACGTATAACGTATAACGTAAAACGTATAACGCAGAACGTGTAACGTATAACGTGTAACGTACAGCGTATAACGTATATCGAATAACGTACTGCGTATAACGTATAATGTATAACGTATAACGCAGAACGTGTAACTTATAACGTATAACGTATAACGTATAACGTATAACGCAGAACGTGTAACGTATAACGTATAACGTACAGCGTATAACGTATAACGTATAACGTAAAACGTATAACGAATAACGTAAAACGTATAACGTATAACGTAAAACGTATAACGCAGAACGTGTAACGTATAACGTATAACGTACAGCGTATAACGTATAACGTATAACGTAAAACGTATAACGTATAACGTAAAACGTATAACGTATAACGTAAAACGTATAACGCAGAACGTGTAACGTATAACGTTAAACGTACAGCGTATAACGTATATCGAATAACGTACTGCGTATAACGTATAATGTATAACGTATAACGCAGAACGTGTAACGTATAACGTATAACGTATAACGTACAGCGTATAACGTATAACGTATAACGTATAACGTATAACGTATAACGTATAACGTATAACGTATAACGTATAACGTATAACGTATAACGTATAACGTATAACGTATAACGTATAACGTATAACGTATAACGTATAACGTATAACGTATAACGTATAACGTATAACGTATAACGTATAACGTATAACGTATAACGTATAACGTATAACGTATAACGTATAACGTATAACGTATAACGTATAACGTATAACGTATAACGTATAACGTATAACGTATAACGTATAACGTATAACGTATAACGTATAACGTATAACGTATAACGTATAACGTATAACGTATAACGTATAACGTATAACGTATAACGTATAACTTATAACGTATAACGTATAACGTATAACGTATAACGTATAACGTATAACGTATAACGTATAACGTATAACGTATAACGTATAACGTATAACGTATAACGTATAACGTATAACGTATAACGTATAACGTATAACGTATAACGTATAACGTATAACGTATAACGTATAACGTATAACGTATAACGTATAACGTATAACGTATAACGTATAACGTATAACGTATAACGTATAACGTATAACGTATAACGTATAACGTATAACGTATAACGTATAACGTATAACGTATAACGTATAACGTATAACGTATAACGTATAACGTATAACGTATAACGTATAACGTATAACGTATAACGTATAACGTATAACGTATAACGTATAACGTATAACGTATAACGTATAACGTATAACGTATAACGTATAACGTATAACGTATAACGTATAACGTATAACGTATAACGTATAACGTATAACGTATAACGTATAACATATAACGTACAGCGTATAACGTATATCGAATAACGTAAAACGTATAACGCAGAACGTGTAACGTATATCGTTTAACGTACAGCGAATAACGTATATCGAATAACGTACTGCGCCTAACGTATAACGTATAACGTATAACGTATAACGTATAACGTATAACGTATAACGTATAACGTATAACGTAAAACGTATAACGTATAACGTATAACGTATAACGTATAACGTATAACGTATAACGTATAACGTATAACGTATAACGTATAACGTATAACGTATAACGTATAACGTATAACGTATAACGTATAACGTATAACGTATAACGTATAACGTATAACGTATAACGTATAACGTATAACGTATAACGTATAACGTATAACGTATAACGTATAACGTATAACGTATAACGTATAACGTATAACGTATAACGTATAACGTATAACGTATAACGTATAACGTATAACGTATAACGTATAACGTATAACGTATAACGTATAACGTATAACGTATAACGTATAACGTATAACGTATAACGTATAACGTATAACGTATAACGTATAACGTATAACGTATAACGTATAACGTATAACGTATAACGTATAACGTATAACGTATAACGTATAACGTATAACGTATAACGTATAACGTATAACGTATAACGTATAACGTATAACGTATAACGTATAACGTATAACGTATAACGTATAACGTATAACGTATAACGTATAACGTATAACGTATAACGTATAACGTATAACGTATAACGTATAACGTATAACGTATAACGTATAACGTATAACGTATAACGTATAACGTATAACGTATAACGTATAACGTATAACGTATAACGTATAACGTATAACGTATAACGTATAACGTATAACGTATAACGTATAACGTATAACGTATAACGTATAACGTATAACGTATAACGTATAACGTATAACGTATAACGTATAACGTATAACGTATAACGTATAACGTATAACGTATAACGTATAACGTATAACGTATAACGTATAACGTATAACGTATAACGTATAACGTATAACGTATAACGTATAACGTATAACGTATAACGTATAACGTATAACGTATAACGTATAACGTATAACGTATAACGTATAACGTATAACGTATAACGTATAACGTATAACGTATAACGTATAACGTATAACGTATAACGTATAACGTATAACGTATAACGTATAACGTATAACGTATAACGTATAACGTATAACGTATAACGTATAACGCATAACGTATAACGTATAACGTATAACGTATAACGTATAACGTACAGCGTATAACGTATATCGAATAACGTAAAACGTATAACGCAGAACGTGTAACGTATAACATATAACGGACAGCGTATAACGTATTCCGAATAACGTATAACGCAGAACGTGTAACGTATAACGTTTAACGTACAGCGTATAACGTATATCGAATAACGTACTGCGTTTACCGTATAACGTATAACGTATAACGCAGTTCGTGTAACGTATAACGTATAACGTACAGCGTATAACGTATAACGTATAACGTATAACGTATAACGTATAACGTATAACGTACAGCGTATAACGTATATCGAATAACGTAAAACGTATAACGCAGAACGTGTAACGTATATCGTTTAACGTACAGCGTATAACGTATATCGAATAACGTACTGCGCATAACGTATAACGTATAACGTATAACGCAGAACGTGTAACGTATAACGTATAACGGACAGCGTATAACGTATTCCGAATAACGTATAACGCAGAACGTGTAACGTATAACGTTTAACGTACAGCGTATAACGTATATCGAATAACGTACTGCGTATACCGTATAACGTATAACGTATAACGTATAACGCAGAACGTGTAACGTATAACGTATAACGTACAGCGTATAACGTATAACGTATAACGTAAAACGTATAACGTATAACGTAAAACGTATAACGTATAACGTAAAACGTATAACGCAGAACGTGTAACGTATAACGTATAACGTACAGCGTATAACGTATAACGTATAACGTAAAACGTATAACGTATAACGTAAAACGTATAACGCAGAACGTGTAACGTATAACGTTTAACGTACAGCGTATAACGTATATCGAATAACGTACTGCGTATAACGTATAATGTATAACGTATAACGCAGAACGTGTAACGTATAACGTATAACGTATAACGTACAGCGTATAACGTATAACGTATAACGTATAACGTATAACGTATAACGTATAACGTATAACGTATAACGTACAGCGTATAACGTATATCGAATAACGTAAAACGTATAACGCAGAACGTGTAACGTATATCGTTTAACGTACAGCGTATAACGTATATCGAATAACGTACTGCGCATAACGTATAACGTATAACGTATAACGCAGAACGTGTAACGTATAACGTATAACGGACAGCGTATAACGTATTCCGAATAACGTATAACGCAGAACGTGTAACGTATAACGTTTAACGTACAGCGTATAACGTATATCGAATAACGTACTGCGTATACCGTATAACGTATAACGTATAACGTATAACGCAGAACGTGTAACGTATAACGTATAACGTACAGCGTATAACGTATAACGTATAACGTAAAACGTAAAACGTATAACGTAAAACGTATAACGTATAACGTAAAACGTATAACGCAGAACGTGTAACGTATAACGTTAAACGTACAGCGTATAACGTATATCGAATAACGTACTACGTATAACGTATAATGTATAACGTATATCGAATAACGTACTGCGTATAACGTATAATGTATAACGTATAACGCAGAACGTGTAACGTATAACGTATAACGTATAACGTACAGCGTATAACGTATAACGTATAACGTATAACGTATAACGTATAACGTATAACGTATAACGTATAACGTAAAACGTATAACGCAGAACGTGTAACGTATATCGTTTAACGTACAGCGTATAACGTATATCGAATAACGTACTGCGTATAACGTATAACGTATAACGTATAACGTATAACGTATAACGTATAACGTATAACGTATAACGTATAACGTATAACGTATAACGTATAACGTATAACGTATAACGTATAACGTATAACGTATAACGTATAACGTATAACGTATAACGTATAACGTATAACGTATAACGTATAACGTATAACGTATAACGTATAACGTATAACGTATAACGTATAACGTATAACGTATAACGTATAACGTATAACGTATAACGTATAACGTATAACGTATAACGTATAACGTATAACGTACAATGTACAACGTATAACGTGTATCGTATAACGTGTAACGTATAACGTATAACGTATAACGTATATCGTATAACGTATAACGTATAACGTATAACGTATAATGTATAACGTATAACGTATAACGTATAACGCAGAACGTGTAACGTATAACGTATAACGTACAGCGTATAACGTATAACGTATAACGTAAAACGTATAACGTATAACGTAAAACGTATAACGCAGAACGTGTAACGTATAACGTTTAACGTACAGCGTATAACGTATATCGAATAACGTACTGCGTATAACGTATAATGTATAACGTATAACGCAGAACGTGTAACGTATAACGTATAACGTATAACGTACAGCGTATAACGTATAACGTATAACGTATAACGTATAACGTATAACGTATAACGTATAACGTATAACGTATAACGTATAACGTATAACGTACAGCGTATAACGTATATCGAATAACGTAAAACGTATAACGCAGAACGTGTAACGTATATCGTTTAACGTACAGCGTATAACGTATATCGAATAACGTACTGCGCATAACGTATAACGTATAACGTATAACGCAGAACGTGTAACGTATAACGTATAACGGACAGCGTATAACGTATTCCGAATAACGTATAACGCAGAACGTGTAACGTATAACGTTTAACGTACAGCGTATAACGTATATCGAATAACGTACTGCGTATACCGTATAACGTATAACGTATAACGTATAACGCAGAACGTGTAACGTATAACGTATAACGTACAGCGTATAACGTATAACGTATAACGTAAAACGTATAACGTATAACGTAAAACGTATAACGTATAACGTAAAACGTATAACGCAGAACGTGTAACGTATAACGTATAACGTACAGCGTATAACGTATAACGTATAACGTAAAACGTATAACGTATAACGTAAAACGTATAACGCAGAACGTGTAACGTATAACGTTTAACGTACAGCGTATAACGTATATCGAATAACGTACTGCGTATAACGTATAATGTATAACGTATAACGCAGAACGTGTAACGTATAACGTATAACGTATAACGTACAGCGTATAACGTATAACGTATAACGTATAACGTATAACGTATAACGTATAACGTATAACGTATAACGTACAGCGTATAACGTATATCGAATAACGTAAAACGTATAACGCAGAACGTGTAACGTATATCGTTTAACGTACAGCGTATAACGTATATCGAATAACGTACTGCGCATAACGTATAACGTATAACGTATAACGCAGAACGTGTAACGTATAACGTATAACGGACAGCGTATAACGTATTCCGAATAACGTATAACGCAGAACGTGTAACGTATAACGTTTAACGTACAGCGTATAACGTATATCGAATAACGTACTGCGTATACCGTATAACGTATAACGTATAACGTATAACGCAGAACGTGTAACGTATAACGTATAACGTACAGCGTATAACGTATAACGTATAACGTAAAACGTAAAACGTATAACGTAAAACGTATAACGTATAACGTAAAACGTATAACGCAGAACGTGTAACGTATAACGTTAAACGTACAGCGTATAACGTATATCGAATAACGTACTACGTATAACGTATAATGTATAACGTATATCGAATAACGTACTGCGTATAACGTATAATGTATAACGTATAACGCAGAACGTGTAACGTATAACGTATAACGTATAACGTACAGCGTATAACGTATAACGTATAACGTATAACGTATAACGTATAACGTATAACGTATAACGTATAACGTATAACGTATAACGTATAACGTATAACGTATAACGTATAACGTATAACGTATAACGTATAACGTATAACGTATAACGTATAACGTATAACGTATAACGTATAACGTATAACGTATAACGTATAACGTATAACGTATAACGTATAACGTATAACGTATAACGTATAACGTATAACGTATAACGTATAACGTATAACGTATAACGTATAACGTATAACGTATAACGTATAACGTATAACGTATAACGTATAACGTATAACGCATAACGCATAACGTATAACGTATAACGTATAACGTATAACGTATAACGTATAACGTATAACGTATAACGTACAGCGTATAACGTATATCGAATAACGTACTACGTATAACGTATAATGTATAACGTATATCGAATAACGTACTGCGTATAACGTATAACGTATAACGTATAACGTATAACGTATAACGTATAACGTATAACGTATAACGTATAACGTATAAAGTATAACGTATAACGTATAACGTATAACGTATAACGTATAACGTATAACGTATAACGTATAACGTATAACGTATAACGTATAACGTATAACGTATAACGTATAACGTATAACGTATAACGTATAACGTATAACGTATAACGTATAACGTATAACGTATAACGTATAACGTATAACGTATAACGTATAACGTATAACGTATAACGTATAACGTATAACGTATAACGTATAACGTATAACGTATAACGTATAACGTATAACGTATAACGTATAACGTATAACGTATAACGTATAACGTATAACGTATAACGTATAACGTATAACGTATAACGTATAACGTATAACGTATAACGTATAACGTATAACGTATAACGTATAACGTATAACGTATAACGTATAACGTATAACGTATAACGTATAACGTATAACGTATAACGTATAACGTATAACGTATAACGTATAACGTATAACGTATAACGTATAACGTATAACGTATAACGTATAACGTATAACGTATAACGTATAACGTATAACGTATAACGTATAACGTATAACGTATAACGTATAACGTATAACGTATAACGTATAACGTATAACGTATAACGTATAACGTATAACGTATAACGTATAACGTATAACGTATAACGTATAACGTATAACGTATAACGTATAACGTATAACGTATAACGTATAACGTATAACGTATAACGTATAACGTATAACGTATAACGTATAACGTATAACGTATAACGTACAATGTACAACGTATAACGTGTATCGTATAACGTGTAACGTATAACGTATAACGTATAACGTATATCGTATAACGTATAACGTATAACGTATAACGTATAATGTATAACGTATAACGTATAACGTATAACGCAGAACGTGTAACGTATAACGTATAACGTACAGCGTATAACGTATATCGAATAACGTAAAACGTATAACGCAGAACGTGTAACGTATATCGTTTAACGTACAGCGTATAACGTATATCGAATAACGTACTGCGCATAACGTATAACGTATAACGTATAACGCAGAACGTGTAACGTATAACATATAACGGACAGCGTATAACGTATTCCGAATAACGTATAACGCAGAACGTGTAACGTATAACGTTTAACGTACAGCGTATAACGTATATCGAATAACGTACTGCGTTTACCGTATAACGTATAACGTATAACGCAGAACGTGTAACGTATAACGTATAACGTACAGCGTATAACGTATAACGTATAACGTAAAACGTATAACGTATAACGTAAAACGTATAACGCAGAACGTGTAACGTATAACGTTTAACGTACAGCGTATAACGTATATCGAATAACGTACTGCGTATAACGTATAATGTATAACGTATAACGCAGAACGTGTAACGTATAACGTATAACGTATAACGTACAGCGTATAACGTATAACGTATAACGTATAACGTATAACGTATAACGTATAACGTATAACGTATAACGTATAACGTATAACGTATAACGTACAGCGTATAACGTATATCGAATAACGTAAAACGTATAACGCAGAACGTGTAACGTATATCGTTTAACGTACAGCGTATAACGTATATCGAATAACGTACTGCGCATAACGTATAACGTATAACGTATAACGCAGAACGTGTAACGTATAACGTATAACGGACAGCGTATAACGTA
>CAKAJA020000036.1:0-65435 GCA_916610235.2 Lasioglossum morio
ATACGTTATACGTTATACGTTATACGTTATACGTTATACGTTATACGTTATACCTTATACGTTATACGTTATATGTTATACGTTATACGTTATACGTTATACGTTATACGTTATACGTTACACGTTATACGATACACGTTATACGTTGTACATTGTACTTTAAACGTTATACGTTACACGTTATACGTTATACGTTATACGTTATACGTTATACTTTATACGTTATACGTTATACGTTATACCTTATACGTTATACGTTATACGTTATACGTTATACGTTATACGTTATACGTTAAACGTTATACGTTATACCTTATACGTTATACGTTATATGTTATACGTTATACGTTATACGTTATACGTTATACGTTATACGTTATACGTTACACGTTATACGATACACGTTATGCGTTGTACATTGTACGTTAAACGTTATACGTTACACGTTATACGATACACGTTATGCGTTGTACATTGTACGTTAAACGTTATACGTTACACGTTATACGTTATACGCTATACGTTATACGTTATACGTTATACGTTATACGATATACGTTATACGTTATACGTTATACGTTATACGTTATACGTTATACGTTATACGTTATACGTTATACGTTATACGTTATACGTTATACGCTGTACGTTATACGTTATACGTTACACGTTCTGCGTTATACGTTATACGTTATACGTTATACG
Source organism: Lasioglossum morio (assembly GCA_916610235.2). NCBI lineage: Eukaryota > Metazoa > Arthropoda > Insecta > Hymenoptera > Halictidae > Lasioglossum > Lasioglossum morio. The sequence goes on from CAKAJA020000036.1 coordinate 706, forward strand.
CAGTACGTTATTCGATATACGTTATACGCTGTACGTTAAACGTTATACGTTACACGTTCTGCGTTATACGTTATTCGGAATACGTTATACGCTGTACGTTATACGTTATACGTTACACGTTCTGCGTTATACGTTATACGTTATACGTTATACGCAGTACGTTATCCGATATACGTTATACGCTGTACATTAAACGATATACGTTACACGTTCTGCGTTATACGTTATTCGGAATACGTTATACGCTGTACGTTATACGTTATACGTTACACGTTCTGCGTTATACGTTATACGTTATACGTTATACGCAGTACGTTATCCGATATACGTTATACGCTGTACATTAAACGATATACGTTACACGTTCTGCGTTATACGTTTCACGTTATTCGATATACGTTATACGCTGTACGTTATACGTTATACGTTACACGTTCTGCGTTATACGTTATACGTTATACGTTATACGTTATACGTTATACGTTATACGTTATACGTTATACGTTATACGTTATACGTTATACGTTATACGTTATACGTTATACGTTATACGTTATACGTTATACGTTATACGTTATACGTTATACGTTATACGTTATACGTTATACGTTATACGTTATACGTTATACGTTATACGTTATACGTTATACGTTATACCTTATACGTTATACCTTATACGTTATACGTTATATGTTATACGTTATACGTTATACGTTATACGTTATACGTTATACGTTATACGTTATACGTTACACGTTATACGATACACGTTATACGTTGTACATTGTACTTTAAACGTTATACGTTACACGTTATACGTTATACGTTATACGTTATACGTTATACGTTATACGTTATACGATACACGTTATACGTTGTACATTGTACTTTAAACGTTATACGTTACACGTTATACGTTATACGCTATACGTTATACGTTATACGTTATACGCAGTACGTTATTCGATATACGTTATACGCTGTACGTTAAACGTTATACGTTACACGTTCTGCGTTATACGTTATTCGGAATACGTTATACGCTGTACGTTATACGTTATACGTTACACGTTCTGCGTTATACGTTATACGTTATACGTTATACGCAGTACGTTATCCGATATACGTTATACGCTGTACATTAAACGATATACGTTACACGTTCTGCGTTATATGTTATACGTTATACGTTATACGTTATACGTTATACGTTATACGTTACACGTTATACGATACACGTTATACGTTGTACATTGTACTTTAAACGTTATACGTTACACGTTATACGATACACGTTATACGTTGTACATTGTACTTTAAACGTTATACGTTACACGTTATACGTTATACGTTATACGTTACACGTTATACGTTATACGTTATACGTTATACGTTATACTTTATACGTTATACGTTATACGTTATACGTTATACGTTATACGTTATACGTTATACGTTATACGTTATACGTTATACGTTATACGTTATACGTTAAACGTTATACGTTATACCTTATACGTTATACGTTATATGTTATACGTTATACGTTATACGTTATACGTTATACGTTATACGTTACACGTTATACGATACACGTTATACGTTATACGTTATACGTTATACGTTATACGTTATACGTTATACGTTATACGTTATACGTTATACGTTATACGTTATACGTTATACGTTATACGTTATACGTTATACGTTATACGTTATACGTTATACGTTATACGTTATACGTTATACGTTATACGTTATACGTTATACGTTATACGTTATACGTTATACGTTATACGTTATACGTTATACGTTATACGTTATACGTTATACGTTATACGTTATACGTTATACGTTATACGTTATACGTTATACGTTATACGTTATACGTTATACGTTATACGTTATACGTTATACGTTATACGTTATACGTTATACGTTATACGTTATACGTTATACGTTATACGTTATACGTTATACGTTATACGTTATACGTTATACGTTATACGTTATACGTTATACGTTATACGTTATACGTTATACGTTATACGTTATACGTTATACGTTATACGTTATACGTTATACGTTATACGTTATACGTTATACGTTATACGTTATACGTTATACGTTATACGTTATACGTTATACGTTATACGTTATACGTTATACGTTATACGTTATACGTTATACGTTATACGTTATACGTTATACGTTATACGTTATACGTTATACGTTATACGTTATACGTTATACGTTATACGTTATACGTTATACGTTATACGTTATACGTTATACGTTATACGTTATACGTTATACGTTATACGTTATACGTTATACGTTATACGTTATACGCTGTACGTTATACGTTATACGTTACGCGTTCTGCGTTATACGTTATACGTTATACGTTATACGCAGTACGTTATTCGATATACGTTATACGCTGTACGTTAAACGTTATACGTTACACGTTCTGCGTTATACGTTATTCGGAATACGTTATACGCTGTACGTTATACGTTATACGTTACACGTTCTGCGTTATACGTTATACGTTATACGTTATACGCAGTACGTTATCCGATATACGTTATACGCTGTACATTAAACGATATACGTTACACGTTCTGCGTTATACGTTTCACGTTATTCGATATACGTTATACGCTGTACGTTATACGTTATACGTTACACGTTCTGCGTTATACGTTATACGTTATACGTTATACGTTATACGTTATACGTTATACGTTATACGTTATACGTTATACGTTATACGTTATACGTTATACGTTATACGTTATACGTTATACGTTATACGTTATACGTTATACGTTATACGTTATACGTTATACGTTATACGTTATACGTTATACGTTATACGTTATACGTTATACGTTATACGTTATACCTTATACGTTATACGTTATATGTTATACGTTATACGTTATACGTTATACGTTATACGTTATACGTTACACGTTATACGATACACGTTATACGTTGTACATTGTACTTTAAACGTTATACGTTACACGTTATACGTTATACGTTATACGTTATACGTTATACTTTATACGTTATACGTTATACGTTATACCTTATACGTTATACGTTATACGTTATACGTTATACGTTATACGTTATACGTTAAACGTTATACGTTATACCTTATACGTTATACGTTATATGTTATACGTTATACGTTATACGTTATACGTTATACGTTATACGTTACACGTTATACGATACACGTTATGCGTTGTACATTGTACGTTAAACGTTATACGTTACACGTTATACGATACACGTTATGCGTTGTACATTGTACGTTAAACGTTATACGTTACACGTTATACGTTATACGCTATACGTTATACGTTATACGTTATACGTTATACGATATACGTTATACGTTATACGTTATACGTTATACGTTATACGTTATACGTTATACGTTATACGTTATACGTTATACGTTATACGTTATACGCTGTACGTTATACGTTATACGTTACACGTTCTGCGTTATACGTTATACGTTATACGTTATACGCAGTACGTTATTCGATATACGTTATACGCTGTACGTTAAACGTTATACGTTACACGTTCTGCGTTATACGTTATTCGGAATACGTTATACGCTGTACGTTATACGTTATACGTTACACGTTCTGCGTTATACGTTATACGTTATACGTTATACGCAGTACGTTATCCGATATACGTTATACGCTGTACATTAAACGATATACGTTACACGTTCTGCGTTATACGTTTCACGTTATTCGATATACGTTATACGCTGTACGTTATACGTTATACGTTACACGTTCTGCGTTATACGTTATACGTTATACGTTATACGTTATACGTTATACGTTATACGTTATACGTTATACGTTATACGTTATACGTTATACGTTATACGTTATACGTTATACGTTATACGTTATACGTTATACGTTATACGTTATACGTTATACGTTATACGTTATACGTTATACGTTATACGTTATACGTTATACGTTATACGTTATACGTTATACGTTATACCTTATACGTTATACGTTATATGTTATACGTTATACGTTATACGTTATACGTTATACGTTATACGTTATACGTTATACGTTACACGTTATACGATACACGTTATACGTTGTACATTGTACTTTAAACGTTATACGTTACACGTTATACGTTATACGTTATACGTTATACGTTATACGTTATACGTTATACGATACACGTTATACGTTGTACATTGTACTTTAAACGTTATACGTTATACGTTACACGTTCTGCGTTATACGTTATACGTTATACGCAGTACGTTATTCGATATACGTTATACGCTGTACGTTAAACGTTATACGTTACACGTTCTGCGTTATACGTTATTCGGAATACGTTATACGCTGTACGTTATACGTTATACGTTACACGTTCTGCGTTATACGTTATACGTTATACGTTATACGCAGTACGTTATCCGATATACGTTATACGCTGTACATTAAACGATATACGTTACACGTTCTGCGTTATACGTTTCACGTTATTCGATATACGTTATACGCTGTACGTTATACGTTATACGTTACACGTTCTGCGTTATACGTTATACGTTATACGTTATACGTTATACGTTATACGTTATACGTTATACGTTATACGTTATACGTTATACGTTATACGTTATACGTTATACGTTATACGTTATACGTTATACGTTATACGTTATACGTTATACGTTATACGTTATACGTTATACGTTATACGTTATACGTTATACGTTATACGTTATACGTTATACGTTATACGTTATACCTTATACGTTATACGTTATACGTTATACGTTATACGTTATATGTTATACGTTATACGTTATACGTTATACGTTATACGTTATACGTTATACGTTATACGTTACACGTTATACGATACACGTTATACGTTGTACATTGTACTTTAAACGTTATACGTTACACGTTATACGTTATACGTTATACGTTATACGTTATACGTTATACGTTATACGATACACGTTATACGTTGTACATTGTACTTTAAACGTTATACGTTACACGTTATACGTTATACGCTATACGTTATACGTTATACGTTATACGCAGTACGTTATTCGATATACGTTATACGCTGTACGTTAAACGTTATACGTTACACGTTCTGCGTTATACGTTATTCGGAATACGTTATACGCTGTACGTTATACGTTATACGTTACACGTTCTGCGTTATACGTTATACGTTATACGTTATACGCAGTACGTTATCCGATATACGTTATACGCTGTACATTAAACGATATACGTTACACGTTCTGCGTTATATGTTATACGTTATACGTTATACGTTATACGTTATACGTTATACGTTACACGTTATACGATACACGTTATACGTTGTACATTGTACTTTAAACGTTATACGTTACACGTTATACGATACACGTTATACGTTGTACATTGTACTTTAAACGTTATACGTTACACGTTATACGTTATACGTTATACGTTATACGTTATACTTTATACGTTATACGTTATACGTTATACGTTATACGTTATACGTTATACGTTATACGTTATACGTTATACGTTATACGTTATACGTTATACGTTAAACGTTATACGTTATACCTTATACGTTATACGTTATATGTTATACGTTATACGTTATACGTTATACGTTATACGTTATACGTTACACGTTATACGATACACGTTATGCGTTGTACATTGTACGTTAAACGTTATACGTTACACGTTATACGATACACGTTATGCGTTGTACATTGTACGTTAAACGTTATACGTTACACGTTATACGTTATACGCTATACGTTATACGTTATACGTTATACGTTATACGATATACGTTATACGTTATACGTTATACGTTATACGTTATACGTTATACGTTATACGTTATACGTTATACGTTATACGTTATACGTTATACGCTGTACGTTATACGTTATACGTTACACGTTCTGCGTTATACGTTATACGTTATACGTTATACGCAGTACGTTATTCGATATACGTTATACGCTGTACGTTAAACGTTATACGTTACACGTTCTGCGTTATACGTTATTCGGAATACGTTATACGCTGTACGTTATACGTTATACGTTACACGTTCTGCGTTATACGTTATACGTTATACGTTATACGTTATACGCAGTACGTTATCCGATATACGTTATACGCTGTACATTAAACGATATACGTTACACGTTCTGCGTTATACGTTTCACGTTATTCGATATACGTTATACGCTGTACGTTATACGTTATACGTTACACGTTCTGCGTTATACGTTATACGTTATACGTTATACGTTATACGTTATACGTTATACGTTATACGTTATACGTTATACGTTATACGTTATACGTTATACGTTATACGTTATACGTTATACGTTATACGTTATACGTTATACGTTATACGTTATACGTTATACGTTATACGTTATACGTTATACGTTATACGTTATACGTTATACGTTATACGTTATACGTTATACGTTATACGTTATACGTTATACGTTATACCTTATACGTTATACGTTATATGTTATACGTTATACGTTATACGTTATACGTTATACGTTATACGTTATGCGTTATACGTTATACGTTACACGTTATACGATACACGTTATACGTTGTACATTGTACTTTAAACGTTATACGTTACACGTTACACGTTATACGTTATACGTTATACGTTATACGTTATACGTTATACGTTATACGATACACGTTATACGTTGTACATTGTACTTTAAACGTTATACGTTACACGTTATACGTTATACGCTATACGTTATACGTTATACGTTATACGTTATACGTTACACGTTATACGATACACGTTATACGTTGTACATTGTACTTTAAACGTTATACGTTACACGTTATACGTTATACGCTATACGTTATACCTTATACGTTATACGTTATATGTTATACGTTATACGTTATACGTTATACGTTATACGTTATACGTTATACGTTATACGTTACACGTTATACGATACACGTTATACGTTGTACATTGTACTTTAAACGTTATACGTTACACGTTATACGTTATACGCTATACGTTATACGTTATACGTTATACGTTATACGTTATACGTTATACGTTATACGTTATACGTTATACGTTATACGTTATACGTTATACGTTATTCGATATACGTTATACGCTGTACGTTATACGTTATACGTTACACGTTCTGCGTTATACGTTATACGTTATACGTTATACGTTATACGTTATACGTTATACGTTATACGTTATACGTTATACGTTATACGTTATACGTTATACGTTATATGTTATACGTTATACGTTATACGTTATACGTTATACGTTATACGTTATACGTTACACGTTATACGATACACGTTATACGTTGTACATTGTACTTTAAACGTTATACGTTACACGTTATACGTTATACGCTATACGTTATACCTTATACGTTATACGTTATATGTTATACGTTATACGTTATACGTTATACGTTATACGTTATACGTTATACGTTATACGTTACACGTTATACGTTACACGTTATACGATACACGTTATACGTTGTACATTGTACTTTAAACGTTATACGTTACACGTTATACGTTATACGCTATACGTTATACGTTATACGTTATACGTTATACGTTATACGTTATACGTTATACGTTATACGTTATACGTTATACGTTATACGTTATACGTTATACGTTATTCGATATACGTTATACGCTGTACGTTATACGTTATACATTACACGTTCTGCGTTATACGTTATACGTTATACGTTATACGTTATACGTTATACGTTATACGTTATACGTTATACGTTATACGTTATACGTTATACGTTATACGTTATATGTTATACGTTATACGTTATACGTTATACGTTATACGTTATACGTTATACGTTACACGTTATACGATACACGTTATACGTTGTACATTGTACGTTAAACGTTATACGTTACACGTTATACGTTATACGCTATACGTTATACGTTATACGTTATACGTTATACGTTATACGTTATACGTTATACGTTATACGTTATACGTTATACGTTATACGTTATACGTTATACGTTATACGTTATACGTTATACGTTATACGTTATAAGTTATACGTTATACGTTATACGTTATACGTTATACGTTATACGTTAAACGTTATACGTTATACATTATACGTTATACGTTATACGTTACACGTTATACGTTATACGTTATACGTTGTACGTTATACGTTATACGTTATACGTTATACGTTATACGTTATACGTTATACGTTATACGTTATACGTTATACGTTATACGTTATACGTTATACGTTATACGTTATACGTTATACGTTATACGTTATACGTTATACGTTATACGTTATACGTTATACGTTATACGTTATACGTTATACGTTATACGTTATACGTTATACGTTATACGTTATACGTTATACGTTATACGTTATACGTTATACGTTATACGTTATACGTTATACGTTATACGTTATACGTTATACGTTATACGTTATACGTTATACGTTATACGTTATACGTTATACGTTATACGTTATACGTTATACGTTATACGTTATACGTTATACGTTATACGTTATACGTTATACGTTATACGTTATACGTTATACGTTATACGTTATACGTTATACGTTATACGTTATACGTTATACGTTATACGTTATACGTTATACGTTATACGTTATACGTTATACGTTATACGTTATACGCTGTACGTTATACGTTATACGTTACACGTTCTGCGTTATACGTTATACGTTATACGTTATACGCAGTACGTTATTCGATATACGTTATACGCTGTACGTTAAACGTTATACGTTACACGTTCTGCGTTATACGTTATTCGGAATACGTTATACGTTATACGTTATACGTTATACGTTATACGTTATACGTTATACGTTATACGTTATACGTTATACGTTATACGTTATACGTTATACGTTATACGTTATACGTTATACGCTGTACGTTATACGTTATACGTTACACGTTCTGCGTTATACGTTATACGTTATACGTTATACGCAGTACGTTATTCGATATACGTTATACGCTGTACGTTAAACGTTATACGTTACACGTTCTGCGTTATACGTTATTCGGAATACGTTATACGCTGTACGTTATACGTTATACGTTACACGTTCTGCGTTATACGTTATACGTTATACGTTATACGCAGTACGTTATCCGATATACGTTATACGCTGTACATTAAACGATATACGTTACACGTTCTGCGTTATACGTTTCACGTTATTCGATATACGTTATACGCTGTACGTTATACGTTATACGTTACACGTTCTGCGTTATACGTTATACGTTATACGTTATACGTTATACGTTATACGTTATACGTTATACGTTATACGTTATACGTTATACGTTATACGTTATACGTTATACGTTATACGTTATACGTTATACGTTATACGTTATACGTTATACGTTATACGTTATACGTTATACGTTATACGTTATACGTTATACGTTATACGTTATACGTTATACGTTATACGTTATACGTTATACGTTATACGTTATACGTTATACGTTATACGTTATACGTTATACGTTATACGTTATACGTTATACGTTATACGTTATACGTTATACGTTATACGTTAAACGTTATACGTTATACCTTATACGTTATACGTTATATGTTATACGTTATACGTTATACGTTATACGTTATACGTTATACGTTATACGTTACACGTTATACGATACACGTTATGCGTTGTACATTGTACGTTAAACGTTATACGTTACACGTTATACGATACACGTTATGCGTTGTACATTGTACGTTAAACGTTATACGTTACACGTTATACGTTATACGCTATACGTTATACGTTATACGTTATACGTTATACGATATACGTTATACGTTATACGTTATACGTTATACGTTATACGTTATACGTTATACGTTATACGTTATACGTTATACGTTATACGTTATACGTTATACGCTGTACGTTATACGTTATACGTTACACGTTCTGCGTTATACGTTATACGTTATACGTTATACGCAGTACGTTATTCGATATACGTTATACGTTATACGTTATACGTTATACGTTATACGTTATACGTTATACGTTATACGTTATACGTTATACGTTATACGTTATACGTTATACCTTATACGTTATACGTTATATGTTATACGTTATACGTTATACGTTATACGTTATACGTTATACGTTATACGTTACACGTTATACGATACACGTTATACGTTGTACATTGTACTTTAAACGTTATACGTTACACGTTATACGTTATACGTTATACGTTATACGTTATACGTTATACGTTATACGATACACGTTATACGTTGTACATTGTACTTTAAACGTTATACGTTACACGTTATACGTTGTACGCTATACGTTATACGTTATACGTTATACGTTATACGTTACACGTTATACGATACACGTTATACGTTGTACATTGTACTTTAAACGTTATACGTTACACGTTATACGTTATACGCTATACGTTATACCTTATACGTTATACGTTATATGTTATACGTTATACGTTATACGTTATACGTTATACGTTATACGTTATACGTTATACGTTACACGTTATACGATACACGTTATACGTTGTACATTGTACTTTAAACGTTATACGTTACACGTTATACGTTATACGCTATACGTTATACGTTATACGTTATACGTTATACGTTATACGTTATACGTTATACGTTATACGTTATACGTTATACGTTATTCGATATACGTTATACGCTGTACGTTATACGTTATACGTTACACGTTCTGCGTTATACGTTATACGTTATACGTTATACGTTATACGTTATACGTTATACGTTATACGTTATACGTTATACGTTATACGTTATATGTTATACGTTATACGTTATACGTTATACGTTATACGTTATACGTTATACGTTACACGTTATACGATACACGTTATACGTTGTACATTGTACTTTAAACGTTATACGTTACACGTTATACGTTATACGCTATACGTTATACGTTATACGTTATACGTTATACGTTATACGTTATACGTTATACGTTATACGTTATACGTTATACGTTATACGTTATACGTTATACGTTATACGTTATACGTTATACGTTATACGTTATACGTTATACGCTGTACGTTATACGTTATACGTTACACGTTCTGCGTTATACGTTATACGTTATACGTTATACGCAGTACGTTATTCGATATACGTTATACGCTGTACGTTAAACGTTATACGTTACACGTTCTGCGTTATACGTTATTCGGAATACGTTATACGCTGTACGTTATACGTTATACGTTACACGTTCTGCGTTATACGTTATACGTTATACGTTATACGCAGTACGTTATCCGATATACGTTATACGCTGTACATTAAACGATATACGTTACACGTTCTGCGTTATACGTTTCACGTTATTCGATATACGTTATACGCTGTACGTTATACGTTATACGTTACACGTTCTGCGTTATACGTTATACGTTATACGTTATACGTTATACGTTAAACGTTATACGTTATACGTTATACGTTATACGTTATACGTTATACGTTATACGTTATACGTTATACGTTATACGTTATACGTTATACGTTATACGTTATACGTTATACGTTATACGTTATACGTTATACGTTATACGTTATACGTTATACGTTATACCTTATACGTTATACGTTATATGTTATACGTTATACGTTATACGTTATACGTTATACGTTATACGTTATACGTTACACGTTATACGATACACGTTATACGTTGTACATTGTACTTTAAACGTTATACGTTACACGTTATACGTTATACGTTATACGTTATACGTTATACGTTATACGTTATACGATACACGTTATACGTTGTACATTGTACTTTAAACGTTATACGTTACACGTTATACGTTATACGCTATACGTTATACGTTATACGTTATACGTTATACGTTATACGTTACACGTTATACGATACACGTTATACGTTGTACATTGTACTTTAAACGTTATACGTTACACGTTATACGTTATACGCTATACGTTATACCTTATACGTTATACGTTATATGTTATACGTTATACGTTATACGTTATACGTTATACGTTATACGTTATACGTTATACGTTATACGTTACACGTTATACGATACACGTTATACGTTGTACATTGTACTTTAAACGTTATACGTTACACGTTATACGTTATACGCTATACGTTATACGTTATACGTTATACGTTATACGTTATACGTTATACGTTATACGTTATACGTTATACGTTATACGTTATACGTTATACGTTATACGTTATACGTTATACGTTATTCGATATACGTTATACGCTGTACGTTATACGTTATACGTTACACGTTCTGCGTTATACGTTATACGTTATACGTTATACGTTATACGTTATACGTTATACGTTATACGTTATACGTTATACGTTATACGTTATACGTTATACGTTATACGTTATATGTTATACGTTATACGTTATACGTTATACGTTATACGTTATACGTTATACGTTATACGTTATACGTTACACGTTATACGATACACGTTATACGTTGTACATTGTACTTTAAACGTTATACGTTACACGTTATACGTTATACGCTATACGTTATACGTTATACGTTATACGTTATACGTTATACGTTATACGTTATACGTTATACGTTATACGTTATACGTTATACGTTATACGTTATACGTTATACGTTATAAGTTATACGTTATACGTTATACGTTATTCGTTATACGTTATACGTTAAACGTTATACGTTATACGTTATACGTTATACGTTATACGTTACACGTTATACGTTATACGTTATACGTTATACGTTATACGTTATACGTTGTACGTTGTACGTTATACGTTATACGTTATACCTTATACGTTATACGTTATACGTTATACGTTATACGTTATACGTTATACGTTACGCGTTATACGATACACGTTATACGTTGTACATTGTACGTTAAACGTTATACGTTATTCGGAATACGTTATACGCTGTACGTTATACGTTATACGTTACACGTTCTGCGTTATACGTTATACGTTATACGTTATACGCAGTACGTTATCCGATATACGTTATACGCTGTACGTTAAACGATATACGTTACACGTTCTGCGTTATACGTTTCACGTTATTCGATATACGTTATACGCTGTACGTTATACGTTATACGTTACACGTTCTGCGTTATACGTTATACGTTATACGTTATACGTTATACGTTATACGTTATACGTTATACGTTATACGTTATACGTTATACGTTATACGTTACACGTTACACGTTACACGTTATACGCTATACGTTATACGTTATACGTTATACGTTATACGTTATACGTTATACGTTATACGTTATACGTTATACGTTATACGTTATACGTTATACGTTATACGTTATACGTTATACGTTATACGTTATACGTTATACGTTATACGTTATACGTTATACGTTATACCTTATACGTTATACGTTATACGTTATACGTTATACGTTATACGTTATACGTTATACGTTATACGTTATACGTTATACGTTATACGTTATACGTTATACGTTATACGTTATACGTTATACGTTATACGTTATACGTTATACGTTATACGTTATACGTTATACGTTATACGTTATACGTTATACGTTATACGTTATACGTTATACGTTATACGTTATACGTTATACGTTATACGTTATACGTTATACGTTATACGTTATACGTTATACGTTATACGTTATACGTTATACGTTATACCTTATACGTTATACGTTATATGTTATACGTTATACGTTATACGTTATACGTTATACGTTATACGTTACACGTTATACGATACACGTTATACGTTGTACATTGTACTTTAAACGTTATACGTTACACGTTATACGTTATACGTTATACGTTATACGTTATACTTTATACGTTATACGTTATACGTTATACGTTATACGTTATACGTTATACGTTATACGTTATACGTTATACGTTATACGTTATACGTTATACGTTAAACGTTATACGTTATACCTTATACGTTATACGTTATATGTTATACGTTATACGTTATACGTTATACGTTATACGTTATACGTTACACGTTATACGATACACGTTATACGTTGTACATTGTACTTTAAACGTTATACGTCACACGTTATACGTTATACGCTATACGTTATACGTTATACGTTATACGTTATACGTTATACGTTATACGTTATACGTTATACGTTATACGTTATACGTTATACGTTATACGTTATACGTTATACGTTATACGTTATACGTTATACGTTATACGTTATACGTTAAACGTTATACGTTATACGTTATACGTTATACGTTATACGTTACACGTTATACGTTATACGTTATACGTTATACGTTGTACGTTATACGTTATACGTTATACGTTATACCTTATACGTTATACGTTATACGTTATACGTTATACGTTATACGTTTTACGTTATACGTTACGCGTTATACGATACACGTTATACGTTGTACATTGTACGTTAAACGTTATACGTTATACGTTATACGTTATACGTTATACGTTATACGTTAAACGTTATACGTTATACGTTATACGTTATACGTTATACGTTATACGTTATACGTTACACGTTATACGTTATACGTTATACGTTATACGTTATACGTTGTACGTTATACGTTATACGTTATACGTTATACGTTATACGTTATACGTTATACGTTATACGTTATACGTTATACGTTATACGTTATACGTTATACGTTATACGTTATACGTTATACGTTATACGTTATACGTTATACGTTATACGTTATACGTTATACGTTATACGTTATACGTTATACGTTATACGTTATACGTTATACGTTATACGTTATACGTTATACGTTATACGTTATACGTTATACGTTATACGTTATACGTTATACGTTATACGTTATACGTTATACGTTATACGTTATACGTTATACGTTATACGTTATACGTTATACGTTATACGTTATACGTTATACGTTATACGTTATACGTTATACGTTATACGTTATACGTTATACGTTATACGTTATACGTTATACGTTATACGTTATACGTTATACGTTATACGTTATACGTTATACGTTATACGTTATACGTTATACGTTATACGTTATACGTTATACGTTATACGTTATACGTTATACGTTATACGTTATACGCTGTACGTTATACGTTATACGTTACACGTTCTGCGTTATACGTTATACGTTATACGTTATACGCAGTACGTTATTCGATATACGTTATACGCTGTACGTTAAACGTTATACGTTACACGTTCTGCGTTATACGTTATTCGGAATACGTTATACGCTGTACGTTATACGTTATACGTTACACGTTCTGCGTTATACGTTATACGTTATACGTTATACGCAGTACGTTATCCGATATACGTTATACGCTGTACATTAAACGATATACGTTACACGTTCTGCGTTATACGTTTCACGTTATTCGATATACGTTATACGCTGTACGTTATACGTTATACGTTACACGTTCTGCGTTATACGTTATACGTTATACGTTATACGTTATACGTTATACGTTATACGTTATACGTTATACGTTATACGTTATACGTTATACGTTATACGTTATACGTTATACGTTATACGTTATACGTTATACGTTATACGTTATACGTTATACGTTATACGTTATACGTTATACGTTATACGTTATACGTTATACGTTATACGTTATACGTTATACGTTATACGTTATACGTTATACGTTATACGTTATACGTTATACGTTATACGTTATACGTTATACGTTATACGTTATACGTTATACGTTATACGTTATACGTTATACGTTATACGTTATACGTTATACGTTATACGTTATACGTTATACGTTATACGTTATACGTTATACGTTATACCTTATACGTTATACGTTATATGTTATACGTTATACGTTATACGTTATACGTTATACGTTATACGTTACACGTTATACGATACACGTTATACGTTGTACATTGTACTTTAAACGTTATACGTTACACGTTATACGTTATACGTTATACGTTATACGTTATACTTTATACGTTATACGTTATACGTTATACGTTATACGTTATACGTTATACGTTATACGTTATACGTTATACGTTATACGTTATACGTTAAACGTTATACGTTATACCTTATACGTTATACGTTATATGTTATACGTTATACGTTATACGTTATACGTTATACGTTATACGTTACACGTTATACGATACACGTTATGCGTTGTACATTGTACGTTAAACGTTATACGTTACACGTTATACGATACACGTTATGCGTTGTACATTGTACGTTAAACGTTATACGTTACACGTTATACGTTATACGCTATACGTTATACGTTATACGTTATACGTTATACGATATACGTTATACGTTATACGTTATACGTTATACGTTATACGTTATACGTTATACGTTATACGTTATACGTTATACGTTATACGTTATACGTTATACGTTATACGCTGTACGTTATACGTTATACGTTACACGTTCTGCGTTATACGTTATACGTTATACGTTATACGCAGTACGTTATTCGATATACGTTATACGCTGTACGTTAAACGTTATACGTTACACGTTCTGCGTTATACGTTATTCGGAATACGTTATACGCTGTACGTTATACGTTATACGTTACACGTTCTGCGTTATACGTTATACGTTATACGTTATACGCAGTACGTTATCCGATATACGTTATACGCTGTACATTAAACGATATACGTTACACGTTCTGCGTTATACGTTTCACGTTATTCGATATACGTTATACGCTGTACGTTATACGTTATACGTTACACGTTCTCCGTTATACGTTATACGTTATACGTTATACGTTATACGTTATACGTTATACGTTATACGTTATACGTTATACGTTATACGTTATACGTTATACGTTATACGTTATACGTTATACGTTATACGTTATACGTTATACGTTATACGTTATACGTTATACGTTATACGTTATACGTTATACGTTATACGTTATACGTTATACGTTATACGTTATACGTTATACGTTATACGTTATACCTTATACGTTATACGTTATATGTTATACGTTATACGTTATACGTTATACGTTATACGTTATACGTTATACGTTACACGTTATACGATACACGTTATACGTTGTACATTGTACTTTAAACGTTATACGTTACACGTTATACGTTATACGTTATACGTTATACGTTATACGTTATACGATACACGTTATACGTTGTACATTGTACTTTAAACGTTATACGTTACACGTTATACGTTATACGCTATACGTTATACGTTATACGTTATACGTTATACGTTACACGTTATACGATACACGTTATACGTTGTACATTGTACTTTAAACGTTATACGTTACACGTTATACGTTATACGCTATACGTTATACCTTATACGTTATACGTTATATGTTATACGTTATACGTTATACGTTATACGTTATACGTTATACGTTATACGTTATACGTTACACGTTATACGATACACGTTATACGTTGTACATTGTACTTTAAACGTTATACGTTACACGTTATACGTTATACGCTATACGTTATACGTTATACGTTATACGTTATACGTTATACGTTATACGTTATACGTTATACGTTATACGTTATACGTTATACGTTATACGTTATACGTTATACGTTATACGTTATACGTTATACGTTATACGTTATACGTTATACGTTATACGTTATACGTTATACGTTATACGTTATACGTTATACGTTATACGTTATACGTTATACGTTATACGTTATACGTTATACGTTATACGTTATACGTTATACGTTATACGTTATACGCTGTACGTTATACGTTATACGTTACACGTTCTGCGTTATACGTTATACGTTATACGTTATACGCAGTACGTTATTCGATATACGTTATACGCTGTACGTTAAACGTTATACGTTACACGTTCTGCGTTATACGTTATTCGGAATACGTTATACGCTGTACGTTATACGTTATACGTTACACGTTCTGCGTTATACGTTATACGTTATACGTTATACGCAGTACGTTATCCGATATACGTTATACGCTGTACATTAAACGATATACGTTACACGTTCTGCGTTATACGTTTCACGTTATTCGATATACGTTATACGCTGTACGTTATACGTTATACGTTACACGTTCTGCGTTATACGTTATACGTTATACGTTATACGTTATACGTTATACGTTATACGTTATACGTTATACGTTATACGTTATACGTTATACGTTATACGTTATACGTTATACGTTATACGTTATACGTTATACGTTATACGTTATACGTTATACGTTATACGTTATACGTTATACGTTATACGTTATACGTTATACGTTATACGTTATACGTTATACGTTATACGTTATACGTTATACGTTATACGTTATACGTTATACGTTATACGTTATACGTTATACGTTATACGTTATACGTTATACGTTATACGTTATACGTTATACGTTATACGTTATACGTTATACGTTATACGTTATACGTTATACGTTATACGTTATACGTTATACGTTATACGTTATACGTTATACGTTATACCTTATACGTTATACGTTATATGTTATACGTTATACGTTATACGTTATACGTTATACGTTATACGTTACACGTTATACGATACACGTTATACGTTGTACATTGTACTTTAAACGTTATACGTTACACGTTATACGTTATACGTTATACGTTACACGTTATACGATACACGTTATGCGTTGTACATTGTACGTTAAACGTTATACGTTACACGTTATACGATACACGTTATGCGTTGTACATTGTACGTTAAACGTTATACGTTACACGTTATACGTTATACGCTATACGTTATACGTTATACGTTATACGTTATACGATATACGTTATACGTTATACGTTATACGTTATACGTTATACGTTATACGTTATACGTTATACGTTATACGTTATACGTTATACGTTATACGCTGTACGTTATACGTTATACGTTACACGTTCTGCGTTATACGTTATACGTTATACGTTATACGCAGTACGTTATTCGATATACGTTATACGCTGTACGTTAAACGTTATACGTTACACGTTCTGCGTTATACGTTATTCGGAATACGTTATACGCTGTACGTTATACGTTATACGTTACACGTTCTGCGTTATACGTTATACGTTATACGTTATACGCAGTACGTTATCCGATATACGTTATACGCTGTACATTAAACGATATACGTTACACGTTCTGCGTTATACGTTTCACGTTATTCGATATACGTTATACGCTGTACGTTATACGTTATACGTTACACGTTCTGCGTTATACGTTATACGTTATACGTTATACGTTATACGTTATACGTTATACGTTATACGTTATACGTTATACGTTATACGTTATACGTTATACGTTATACGTTATACGTTATACGTTATACGTTATACGTTATACGTTATACGTTATACGTTATACGTTATACGTTATACGTTATACGTTATACGTTATACGTTATACGTTATACGTTATACGTTATACGTTATACGTTATACGTTATACGTTATACGTTATACGTTATACGTTATACGTTATACGTTATACGTTATACCTTATACGTTATACGTTATATGTTATACGTTATACGTTATACGTTATACGTTATACGTTATACGTTATACGTTACACGTTATACGATACACGTTATACGTTGTACATTGTACTTTAAACGTTATACGTTACACGTTATACGTTATACGTTATACGTTATACGTTATACGTTATACGTTATACGTTATACGATACACGTTATACGTTGTACATTGTACTTTAAACGTTATACGTTACACGTTATACGTTATACGCTATACGTTATACGTTATACGTTATACGTTATACGTTACCCGTTATACGATACACGTTATACGTTGTACATTGTACTTTAAACGTTATACGTTACACGTTATACGTTATACGCTATACGTTATACCTTATACGTTATACGTTATATGTTATACGTTATACGTTATACGTTATACGTTATACGTTATACGTTATACGTTATACGTTACACGTTATACGATACACGTTATACGTTGTACATTGTACTTTAAACGTTATACGTTACACGTTATACGTTATACGCTATACGTTATACGTTATACGTTATACGTTATACGTTATACGTTATACGTTATACGTTATACGTTATACGTTATACGTTATACGTTATTCGATATACGTTATACGCTGTACGTTATACGTTATACGTTACACGTTCTGCGTTATACGTTATACGTTATACGTTATACGTTATACGTTATACGTTATACGTTATACGTTATACGTTATACGTTATACGTTATACGTTATACGTTATACGTTATATGTTATACGTTATACGTTATACGTTATACGTTATACGTTATACGTTATACGTTATACGTTATACGTTATACGTTATACGTTATACGTTACACGTTATACGATACACGTTATACGTTGTACATTGTACTTTAAACGTTATACGTTACACGTTATACGTTATACGCTATACGTTATACGTTATACGTTATACGTTATACGTTATACGTTATACGTTATACGTTATACGTTATACGTTATACGTTATACGTTATACGTTATACGTTATACGTTATACGTTATACGTTATACGTTATACGCTGTACGTTATACGTTATACGTTACACGTTCTGCGTTATACGTTATACGTTATACGTTATACGCAGTACGTTATTCGATATACGTTATACGCTGTACGTTAAACGTTATACGTTACACGTTCTGCGTTATACGTTATTCGGAATACGTTATACGCTGTACGTTATACGTTATACGTTACACGTTCTGCGTTATACGTTATACGTTATACGTTATACGCAGTACGTTATCCGATATACGTTATACGCTGTACATTAAACGATATACGTTACACGTTCTGCGTTATACGTTTCACGTTATTCGATATACGTTATACGCTGTACGTTATACGTTATACGTTACACGTTCTGCGTTATACGTTATACGTTATACGTTATACGTTATACGTTATACGTTATACGTTATACGTTATACGTTATACGTTATACGTTATACGTTATACGTTATACGTTATACGTTATACGTTATACGTTATACGTTATACGTTATACGTTATACGTTATACGTTATACGTTATACGTTATACGTTATACGTTATACGTTATACGTTATACGTTATACGTTATACGTTATACGTTATACGTTATACGTTATACGTTATACGTTATACGTTATACGTTATACCTTATACGTTATACTTTATATGTTATACGTTATACGTTATACGTTATACGTTATACGTTATACGTTATACGTTATACGTTATACGTTACACGTTATACGATACACGTTATACGTTGTACATTGTACTTTAAACGTTATACGTTACACGTTATACGTTATACGTTATACGTTATACGTTATACGTTATACGTTATACGTTATACGTTATACGTTATACGATACACGTTATACGTTGTACATTGTACTTTAAACGTTATACGTTACACGTTATACGTTATACGCTATACGTTATACGTTATACGTTATACGTTATACGTTACACGTTATACGATACACGTTATACGTTGTACATTGTACTTTAAACGTTATACGTTACACGTTATACGTTATACGCTATACGTTATACCTTATACGTTATACGTTATATGTTATACGTTATACGTTATACGTTATACGTTATACGTTATACGTTATACGTTATACGTTATACGTTACACGTTATACGATACACGTTATACGTTGTACATTGTACTTTAAACGTTATACGTTACACGTTATACGTTATACGCTATACGTTATACGTTATACGTTATACGTTATACGTTATACGTTATACGTTATACGTTATACGTTATACGTTATACGTTATACGTTATACGTTATTCGATATACGTTATACGCTGTACGTTATACGTTATACGTTACACGTTCTGCGTTATACGTTATACGTTATACGTTATACGTTATACGTTATACGTTATACGTTATACGTTATACGTTATACGTTATACGTTATACGTTATACGTTATACGTTATACGTTATATGTTATACGTTATACGTTATACGTTATACGTTATACGTTATACGTTATACGTTACACGTTATACGATACACGTTATACGTTGTACATTGTACTTTAAACGTTATACGTTACACGTTATACGTTATACGCTATACGTTATACGTTATACGTTATGCGTTATACGTTATACGATATACGTTATACGTTATACGTTATACGTTATACGTTATACGTTATACGTTATACGTTATACGTTATACGTTATACGTTATACGTTATAAGTTATACGTTATACGTTATACGTTATACGTTATACGTTATACGTTAAACGTTATACGTTATACGTTATACGTTATACGTTATTCGTTACACGTTATACGTTATACGTTATACGTTATACGTTATACGTTGTACGTTGTACGTTATACGTTATACGTTATACCTTATACGTTATACGTTATACGTTATACGTTATACGTTATACGTTACGCGTTATACGATACACGTTATACGTTGTACATTGTACGTTAAACGTTATACGTTATTCGGAATACGTTATACGCTGTACGTTATACGTTATACGTTACACGTTCTGCGTTATACGTTATACGTTATACGTTATACGCAGTACGTTATCCGATATACGTTATACGCTGTACGTTAAACGATATACGTTACACGTTCTGCGTTATACGTTTCACGTTATTCGATATACGTTATACGCTGTACGTTATACGTTATACGTTACACGTTCTGCGTTATACGTTATACGTTATACGTTATACGTTATACGTTATACGTTATACGTTATACGTTATACGTTATACGTTATACGTTATACGTTATACGTTATACGTTATACGTTATACGTTATACGTTATACGTTATACGTTATACGTTATACGTTATACGTTATACGTTATACGTTATACGTTATACGTTATACGTTATACGTTATACGTTATACGTTATACGTTATACGTTACACGTTATACGATACACGTTATGCGTTGTACATTGTACGTTAAACGTTATACGTTACACGTTATACGATACACGTTATGCGTTGTACATTGTACGTTAAACGTTATACGTTACACGTTATACGTTATACGCTATACGTTATACGTTATACGTTATACGTTATACGTTATACGATATACGTTATACGTTATACGTTATACGTTATACGTTATACGTTATACGTTATACGTTATACGTTATACGTTATACGTTATACGTTATACGTTATACGTTATACGTTATACGTTATACGTTATACGTTATACGTTATACGTTATACGTTATACGTTATACGTTATACGTTATACGTTATACGTTATACGTTATACGTTATACGTTATACGTTATACGTTATACGTTACACGTTAAACGTTATACGTTATACGTTATACGTTATACGTTATACGTTATACGTTATACGTTATACGTTATACGTTATACCTTATACGTTATACGTTATACGTTACACGTTACACGTTATACGCTATACGTTATACGTTATACGTTATACGTTATACGTTATACGTTATACGTTATACGTTATACGTTATACGTTATACGTTACACGTTACACGTTATACGCTATACGTTATACGTTATACGTTATACGTTATACGTTATACGTTATACGTTATACGTTATACGTTATACGTTATACGTTATACGTTATACGTTATACGTTATACGTTATACGTTATACGTTATACGTTATACGTTATACGTTATACCTTATACGTTATACGTTATACGTTATACGTTATACGTTATACGTTATACGTTATACGTTATACGTTATACGTTATACGTTATACGTTATACGTTATACGTTATACGTTATACGTTATACGTTATACGTTATACGTTATACGTTATACGTTATACGTTATACGTTATACGTTATACGTTATACGTTATACGTTATACGTTATACGTTATACGTTATACGTTATACGTTATACGTTATACGTTATACGTTATACGTTATACGTTATACGTTATACGTTATACGTTATACGTTATACGCTGTACGTTATACGTAATACGTTACACGTTCTGCGTTATACGTTATACGTTATACGTTATACGCAGTACGTTATTCGATATACGTTATACGCTGTACGTTAAACGTTATACGTTACACGTTCTGCGTTATACGTTATTCGGAATACGTTATACGCTGTACGTTATACGTTATACGTTACACGTTCTGCGTTATACGTTATACGTTATACGTTATACGCAGTACGTTATCCGATATACGTTATACGCTGTACATTAAACGATATACGTTACACGTTCTGCGTTATACGTTTCACGTTATTCGATATACGTTATACGCTGTACGTTATACGTTATACGTTACACGTTCTGCGTTATACGTTATACGTTATACGTTATACGTTATACGTTATACGTTATACGTTATACGTTAAACGTTATACGTTATACGTTATACGTTATACGTTATACGTTACACGTTATACGTTATACGTTATACGTTATACGTTACACGTTATACGATACACGTTATACGTTGTACATTGTACTTTAAACGTTATACGTTACACGTTATACGTTATACGCTATACGTTATACGTTATACGTTATGCGTTATACGTTATACGTTATACGTTATACGTTATACGTTATACGTTATACGTTATACGTTATACGTTATACGTTATACGTTATACGTTATACGTTATACGTTATACGTTATACGTTATACGTTATACGTTATACGTTATACGTTATACGTTACACGTTATACGATACACGTTATACGTTGTACATTGTACTTTAAACGTTATACGTTACACGTTATACGTTATACGTTATACGTTATACGTTATACGTTATACGTTATACGATACACGTTATACGTTGTACATTGTACTTTAAACGTTATACGTTACACGTTATACGTTATACGCTATACGTTATACGTTATACGTTATACGTTATACGTTACACGTTATACGATACACGTTATACGTTATACGTTATACGTTATACGTTATACGTTACACGTTATACGATACACGTTATACGTTGTACATTGTACTTTAAACGTTATACGTTACACGTTATACGTTATACGTTATACGTTATACGTTATACGTTATACGTTATACGATACACGTTATACGTTGTACATTGTACGTTAAACGTTATACGTTACACGTTATACGTTATACGCTATACGTTATACGTTATACGTTATACGTTATACGTTACACGTTATACGATACACGTTATACGTTGTACATTGTACGTTAAACGTTATACGTTACACGTTATACGTTATACGCTATACGTTATACGTTATACGTTATACGTTATACGTTATACGTTATACGTTATACGTTATACGTTATACGTTATACGTTATTCGATATACGTTATACGCTGTACGTTATACGTTATACGTTACACGTTCTGCGTTATACGTTATACGTTATACGTTATACGTTATACGTTATACGTTATACGTTATACGTTATACGTTATACGTTATACGTTATACGTTATACGTTATACGTTATACGTTATACGTTATACGTTATACGTTATACGTTATACGTTATACGTTATACGTTATACGTTATACGTTATACGTTATACGTTATACGTTACACGTTATACGATACACGTTATACGTTGTACATTGTACTTTAAACGTTATACGTTACACGTTATACGTTATACGTTATACGTTATACGTTATACGTTATACGTTATACGTTATACGTTATACGATACACGTTATACGTTGTACATTGTACTTTAAACGTTATACGTTACACGTTATACGTTATACGCTATACGTTATACGTTATACGTTATACGTTATACGTTACACGTTATACGATACACGTTATACGTTGTACATTGTACTTTAAACGTTATACGTTACACGTTATACGTTATACGCTATACGTTATACCTTATACGTTATACGTTATATGTTATACGTTATACGTTATACGTTATACGTTATACGTTATCCGTTATACGTTATACGTTACACGTTATACGATACACGTTATACGTTGTACATTGTACTTTAAACGTTATACGTTACACGTTATACGTTATACGCTATACGTTATACGTTATACGTTATACGTTATACGTTATACGTTATACGTTATACGTTATACGTTATACGTTATACGTTATACGTTATACGTTATTCGATATACGTTATACGCTGTACGTTATACGTTATACGTTACACGTTCTGCGTTATACGTTATACGTTATACGTTATACGTTATACGTTATACGTTATACGTTATACGTTATACGTTATACGTTATACGTTATACGTTATACGTTATACGTTATACGTTATACGTTATACGTTATATGTTATACGTTATACGTTATACGTTATACGTTATACGTTATACGTTATACGTTATACGTTACACGTTATACGATACACGTTATGCGTTGTACATTGTACGTTAAACGTTATACGTTACACGTTATACGTTATACGCTATACGTTATACGTTATACGTTATACGTTATACGTTATACGATATACGTTATACGTTATACGTTATACGTTATACGTTATACGTTATACGTTATACGTTATACGTTATACGTTATACGTTATACGTTATACGTTATACGTTATACGTTATACGTTATACGTTATACGTTATACGTTATACGTTATACGTTATACGTTATACGTTATACGTTATACGTTATACGTTATACGTTATACGTTAAACGTTATACGTTATACGTTATACGTTATACGTTATACGTTATACGTTATACGTTATACGTTATACGTTATACCTTATACGTTATACGTTATACGTTACACGTTACACGTTATACGCTATACGTTATACGTTATACGTTATACGTTATACGTTATACGTTATACGTTATACGTTATACGTTATACGTTATACGTTACACGTTACACGTTATACGCTATACGTTATACGTTATACGTTATACGTTATACGTTATACGTTATACGTTATACGTTATACGTTATACGTTATACGTTATACGTTATACGTTATACGTTATACGTTATACGTTATACGTTATACGTTATACGTTATACGTTATACGTTATACGTTATACGTTATACGTTATACGTTATACGTTATACGTTATACGTTATACGTTATACGTTATACGTTATACGTTATACGTTATACGTTATACGTTATACGTTATACGTTATACGTTATACGTTATACGTTATACGTTATACGTTATACGTTATACGTTATACGTTATACGTTATACGTTATACGTTATACGTTATACGTTATACGTTATACGTTATACGTTATACGTTATACGTTATACGTTATACGTTATACGTTATACGCTGTACGTTATACGTAATACGTTACACGTTCTGCGTTATACGTTATACGTTATACGTTATACGCAGTACGTTATTCGATATACGTTATACGCTGTACGTTAAACGTTATACGTTACACGTTCTGCGTTATACGTTATTCGGAATACGTTATACGCTGTACGTTATACGTTATACGTTACACGTTCTGCGTTATACGTTATACGTTATACGTTATACGCAGTACGTTATCCGATATACGTTATACGCTGTACATTAAACGATATACGTTACACGTTCTGCGTTATACGTTTCACGTTATTCGATATACGTTATACGCTGTACGTTATACGTTATACGTTACACGTTCTGCGTTATACGTTATACGTTATACGTTATACGTTATACGTTATACGTTATACGTTATACGTTAAACGTTATACGTTATACGTTATACGTTATACGTTATACGTTACACGTTATACGTTATACGTTATACGTTATACGTTACACGTTATACGATACACGTTATACGTTGTACATTGTACTTTAAACGTTATACGTTACACGTTATACGTTATACGCTATACGTTATACGTTATACGTTATGCGTTATACGTTATACGTTATACGTTATACGTTATACGTTATACGTTATACGTTATACGTTATACGTTATACGTTATACGTTATACGTTATACGTTATACGTTATACGTTATACGTTATACGTTATACGTTATACGTTATACGTTATACGTTACACGTTATACGATACACGTTATACGTTGTACATTGTACTTTAAACGTTATACGTTACACGTTATACGTTATACGTTATACGTTATACGTTATACGTTATACGTTATACGATACACGTTATACGTTGTACATTGTACTTTAAACGTTATACGTTACACGTTATACGTTATACGCTATACGTTATACGTTATACGTTATACGTTATACGTTACACGTTATACGATACACGTTATACGTTATACGTTATACGTTATACGTTATACGTTACACGTTATACGATACACGTTATACGTTGTACATTGTACTTTAAACGTTATACGTTACACGTTATACGTTATACGTTATACGTTATACGTTATACGTTATACGTTATACGATACACGTTATACGTTGTACATTGTACTTTAAACGTTATACGTTACACGTTATACGTTATACGCTATACGTTATACGTTATACGTTATACGTTATACGTTACACGTTATACGATACACGTTATACGTTGTACATTGTACTTTAAACGTTATACGTTACACGTTATACGTTATACGCTATACGTTATACGTTATACGTTATACGTTATACGTTATACGTTATACGTTATACGTTATACGTTATACGTTATACGTTATTCGATATACGTTATACGCTGTACGTTATACGTTATACGTTACACGTTCTGCGTTATACGTTATACGTTATACGTTATACGTTATACGTTATACGTTATACGTTATACGTTATACGTTATACGTTATACGTTATACGTTATACGTTATACGTTATACGTTATATGTTATACGTTATACGTTATACGTTATACGTTATACGTTATACGTTATACGTTATACGTTATACGTTATACGTTATACGTTACACGTTATACGATACACGTTATACGTTGTACATTGTACTTTAAACGTTATACGTTACACGTTATACGTTATACGTTATACGTTATACGTTATACGTTATACGTTATACGTTATACGTTATACGATACACGTTATACGTTGTACATTGTACTTTAAACGTTATACGTTACACGTTATACGTTATACGCTATACGTTATACGTTATACGTTATACGTTATACGTTACACGTTATACGATACACGTTATACGTTGTACATTGTACTTTAAACGTTATACGTTACACGTTATACGTTATACGCTATACGTTATACCTTATACGTTATACGTTATATGTTATACGTTATACGTTATACGTTATACGTTATACGTTATACGTTATACGTTATACGTTACACGTTATACGATACACGTTATACGTTGTACTTTGTACTTTAAACGTTATACGTTACACGTTATACGTTATACGCTATACGTTATACGTTATACGTTATACGTTATACGTTATACGTTATACGTTATACGTTATACGTTATACGTTATACGTTATACGTTATACGTTATACGTTATTCGATATACGTTATACGCTGTACGTTATACGTTATACGTTACACGTTCTGCGTTATACGTTATACGTTATACGTTATACGTTATACGTTATACGTTATACGTTATACGTTATACGTTATACGTTATACGTTATACGTTATACGTTATACGTTATACGTTATACGTTATATGTTATACGTTATACGTTATACGTTATACGTTATACGTTATACGTTATACGTTATACGTTACACGTTATACGATACACGTTATACGTTGTACATTGTACTTTAAACGTTATACGTTACACGTTATACGTTATACGCTATACGTTATACGTTATACGTTATGCGTTATACGTTATACGTTATACGTTATACGTTATACGTTATACGTTATACGTTATACGTTATACGTTATACGTTATACGTTATACGTTATAAGTTATACGTTATACGTTATACGTTATACGTTATACGTTATACGTTAAACGTTATACGTTATACGTTATACGTTATACGTTATACGTTACACGTTATACGTTATACGTTATACGTTATACGTTATACGTTGTACGTTGTACGTTATACGTTATACGTTATACCTTATACGTTATACGTTATACGTTATACGTTATACGTTATACGTTATACGTTATACGTTATACGTTACGCGTTATACGATACACGTTATACGTTGTACATTGTACGTTAAACGTTATACGTTATTCGGAATACGTTATACGCTGTACGTTATACGTTATACGTTACACGTTCTGCGTTATACGTTATACGTTATACGTTATACGCAGTACGTTATCCGATATACGTTATACGCTGTACGTTAAACGATATACGTTACACGTTCTGCGTTATACGTTTCACGTTATTCGATATACGTTATACGCTGTACGTTATACGTTATACGTTACACGTTCTGCGTTATACGTTATACGTTATACGTTATACGTTATACGTTATACGTTATACGTTATACGTTATACGTTATACGTTATACGTTATACGTTATACGTTATACGTTATACGTTATACGTTATTCGTTATACGTTATACGTTATACGTTATACGTTATACGTTATACGTTATACGTTATACGTTATACGTTATACGTTACACGTTATACGATACACGTTATGCGTTGTACATTGTACGTTAAACGTTATACGTTACACGTTATACGATACACGTTATGCGTTGTACATTGTACGTTAAACGTTATACGTTACACGTTATACGTTATACGCTATACGTTATACGTTATACGTTATACGTTATACGATATACGTTATACGTTATACGTTATACGTTATACGTTATACGTTATACGTTATACGTTATACGTTATACGTTATACGTTATACGTTATACGTTATACGTTATACGTTATACGTTATACGTTATACGTTATACGTTATACGTTATACGTTATACGTTATACGTTATACGTTATACGTTATACGTTATACGTTATACGTTAAACGTTATACGTTATACGTTATACGTTATACGTTATACGTTATACGTTATACGTTATACGTTATACGTTATACCTTATACGTTATACGTTATACGTTACACGTTACACGTTATACGCTATACGTTATACGTTATACGTTATACGTTATACGTTATACGTTATACGTTATACGTTATACGTTATACGTTATACGTTATACGTTATACGTTATACGTTATACGTTATACGTTATACGTTATACGTTATACGTTATACGTTATACGATACACGTTATACGTTGTACATTGTACTTTAAACGTTATACGTTACACGTTATACGTTATACGCTATACGTTATACGTTATACGTTATACGTTACACGTTATACGATACACGTTATACGTTGTACATTGTACTTTAAACGTTATACGTTACACGTTATACGTTATACGCTATACGTTATACCTTATACGTTATACGTTATATGTTATACGTTATACGTTATACGTTATACGTTATACGTTATACGTTATACGTTATACGTTACACGTTATACGATACACGTTATACGTTGTACATTGTACTTTAAACGTTATACGTTACACGTTATACGTTATACGCTATACGTTATACGTTATACGTTATACGTTATACGTTATACGTTATACGTTATACGTTATACGTTATACGTTATACGTTATTCGATATACGTTATACGCTGTACGTTATACGTTATACGTTACACGTTCTGCGTTATACGTTATACGTTATACGTTATACGTTATACGTTATACGTTATACGTTATACGTTATACGTTATACGTTATACGTTATACGTTATACGTTATACGTTATATGTTATACGTTATACGTTATACGTTATACGTTATACGTTATACGTTATACGTTATACGTTACACGTTATACGATACACGTTATACGTTGTACATTGTACTTTAAACGTTATACGTTACACGTTATACGTTATACGCTATACGTTATAGGTTATACGTTATACGTTATACGTTAAACGTTATACGTTATACCTTATACGTTATACGTTATATGTTATACGTTATACGTTATACGTTATACGTTATACGTTATACGTTACACGTTATACGATACACGTTATGCGTTGTACATTGTACGTTAAACGTTATACGTTACACGTTATACGATACACGTTATGCGTTGTACATTGTACGTTAAACGTTATACGTTACACGTTATACGTTATACGCTATACGTTATACGTTATACGTTATACGTTATACGATATACGTTATACGTTATACGTTATACGTTATACGTTATACGTTATACGTTATACGTTATACGTTATACGTTATACGTTATACGTTATACGCTGTACGTTATACGTTATACGTTACACGTTCTGCGTTATACGTTATACGTTATACGTTATACGCAGTACGTTATTCGATATACGTTATACGCTGTACGTTAAACGTTATACGTTACACGTTCTGCGTTATACGTTATTCGGAATACGTTATACGCTGTACGTTATACGTTATACGTTACACGTTCTGCGTTATACGTTATACGTTATACGTTATACGCAGTACGTTATCCGATATACGTTATACGCTGTACATTAAACGATATACGTTACACGTTCTGCGTTATACGTTTCACGTTATTCGATATACGTTATACGCTGTACGTTATACGTTATACGTTACACGTTCTGCGTTATACGTTATACGTTATACGTTATACGTTATACGTTATACGTTATACGTTATACGTTATACGTTATACGTTATACGTTATACGTGATACGTTATACGTTATACGTTATACGTTATACGTTATACGTTATACGTTATACGTTATACGTTATACGTTATACGTTATACGTTATACGTTATACGTTATACGTTATACGTTATACGTTATACGTTATACCTTATACGTTATACGTTATATGTTATACGTTATACGTTATACGTTATACGTTATACGTTATACGTTATACGTTATACGTTACACGTTATACGATACACGTTATACGTTGTACATTGTACTTTAAACGTTATACGTTACACGTTATACGTTATACGTTATACGTTATACGTTATACGTTATACGTTATACGATACACGTTATACGTTGTACATTGTACTTTAAACGTTATACGTTACACGTTATACGTTATACGCTATACGTTATACGTTATACGTTATACGTTATACGTTACACGTTATACGATACACGTTATACGTTGTACATTGTACTTTAAACGTTATACGTTACACGTTATACGTTATACGCTATACGTTATACCTTATACGTTATACGTTATATGTTATACGTTATACGTTATACGTTATACGTTATACGTTATACGTTATACGTTATACGTTACACGTTATACGATACACGTTATACGTTGTACATTGTACTTTAAACGTTATACGTTACACGTTATACGTTATACGCTATACGTTATACGTTATACGTTATACGTTATACGTTATACGTTATACGTTATACGTTATACGTTATACGTTATACGTTATTCGATATACGTTATACGCTGTACGTTATACGTTATACGTTACACGTTCTGCGTTATACGTTATACGTTATACGTTATACGTTATACGTTATACGTTATACGTTATACGTTATACGTTATACGTTATACGTTATACGTTATACGTTATATGTTATACGTTATACGTTATACGTTATACGTTATACGTTATACGTTATACGTTATACGTTACACGTTATACGATACACGTTATACGTTGTACATTGTACTTTAAACGTTATACGTTACACGTTATACGTTATACGCTATACGTTATACGTTATACGTTATACGTTATACGTTATACGTTATACGTTATACGTTATACGTTATACGTTATACGTTATACGTTATACGTTATACGTTATACGTTATACGTTATACGTTATACGTTATACGTTATACGTTATACGTTATACGTTATACGTTATACGTTATACGTTATACGTTATACGTTATACGTTATACGTTATACGTTATACGTTATACGTTATACGTTATACGTTATACGTTATACGTTATACCTTATACGTTATACGTTATATGTTATACGTTATACGTTATACGTTATACGTTATACGTTATACGTTATACGTTATACGTTACACGTTATACGATACACGTTATACGTTGTACATTGTACTTTAAACGTTATACGTTACACGTTATACGTTATACGTTATACGTTATACGTTATACGTTATACGTTATACGTTATACGTTATACGATACACGTTATACGTTGTACATTGTACTTTAAACGTTATACGTTACACGTTATACGTTATACGCTATACGTTATACGTTATACGTTATACGTTATACGTTATACGTTATACGTTACACGTTATACGATACACGTTATACGTTGTACATTGTACTTTAAACGTTATACGTTACACGTTATACGTTATACGCTATACGTTATACCTTATACGTTATACGTTATATGTTATACGTTATACGTTATACGTTATACGTTATACGTTATACGTTATACGTTATACGTTACACGTTATACGATACACGTTATACGTTGTACATTGTACTTTAAACGTTATACGTTACACGTTATACGTTATACGCTATACGTTATACGTTATACGTTATACGTTATACGTTATACGTTATACGTTATACGTTATACGTTATACGTTATACGTTATACGTTATACGTTATACGTTATTCGATATACGTTATACGCTGTACGTTATACGTTATACGTTACACGTTCTGCGTTATACGTTATACGTTATACGTTATACGTTATACGTTATACGTTATACGTTATACGTTATACGTTATACGTTATACGTTATACGTTATACGTTATACGTTATATGTTATACGTTATACGTTATACGTTATACGTTATACGTTATACGTTATACGTTACACGTTATACGATACACGTTATACGTTGTACATTGTACTTTAAACGTTATACGTTACACGTTATACGTTATACGCTATACGTTATACGTTATACGTTATGCGTTATACGTTATACGTTATACGTTATACGTTATACGTTATACGTTATACGTTATACGTTATACGTTATACGTTATACGTTATACGTTATACGTTATAAGTTATACGTTATACGTTATACGTTATACGTTATACGTTATACGTTAAACGTTATACGTTATACGTTATACGTTATACGTTATACGTTACACGTTATACGTTATACGTTATACGTTATACGTTATACGTTGTACGTTGTACGTTATACGTTATACGTTATACCTTATACGTTATACGTTATACGTTATACGTTATACGTTATACGTTATACGTTATACGTTATACGTTACGCGTTATACGATACACGTTATACGTTGTACATTGTACGTTAAACGTTATACGTTATTCGGAATACGTTATACGCTGTACGTTATACGTTATACGTTACACGTTCTGCGTTATACGTTATACGTTATACGTTATACGCAGTACGTTATCCGATATACGTTATACGCTGTACGTTAAACGATATACGTTACACGTTCTGCGTTATACGTTTCACGTTATTCGATATACGTTATACGCTGTACGTTATACGTTATACGTTACACGTTCTGCGTTATACGTTATACGTTATACGTTATACGTTATACGTTATACGTTATACGTTATACGTTATACGTTATACGTTATACGTTATACGTTATACGTTATACGTTATACGTTATACGTTATACGTTATACGTTATACGTTATACCTTATACGTTATACGTTATACGTTATACGTTCTGCGTTATACGTTATACGTTATACGTTATACGCAGTACGTTATTCGATATACGTTATACGCTGTACGTTAAACGTTATACGTTACACGTTCTGCGTTATACGTTATTCGGAATACGTTATACGCTGTACGTTATACGTTATACGTTACACGTTCTGCGTTATACGTTATACGTTATACGTTACACGCAGTACGTTATTCGATATACGTTATACGCTGTACGTTAAACGATATACGTTACACGTTCTGCGTTATACGTTTTACGTTATTCGATATACGTTATACGCTGTACGTTATACGTTATACGTTACACGTTCTGCGTTATACGTTATACGTTATACATTATACGTTATACTTATTACGTAATTCGTTATACGTTATACGTTATACGTTATACGTTATACGTTATACGTTATACGTTATACGTTATACGTTATACGTTATACGTTATACGTTATACGTTACACGTTATACGATACACGTTATACGTTATACGTTATACGTTATACGTTATACGTTATACGTTATACGTTCTGCGTTATACGTTATACGTTATACATTATACGTTATACTTATTACGTAATTCGTTATACGTTATACGTTATACGTTATACGTTATACGTTATACGTTATACGTTATACGTTATACGTTATACGTTATACGTTATACGTTATACGTTATACCTTATACGTTATACGTTATACGTTATACGTTATACGTTATACGTTATACGTTATACGTTATACGTTATACGTTATACGTTATACGTTATACGTTATACGTTATACGTTATACGTTATACGTTATACGTTATACGTTATACGTTATACGTTATACGTTATACGTTATACGTTATACGTTATACGTTATACGTTATACGTTATACGTTATACGTTATACGTTATACGTTATACGTTATACGTTATACGTTATACGTTATACGTTATACGTTATACGTTATACGTTATACGTTATTCGTTATACGTTATACGTTATACGTTATACGTTATACGTTATACGTTATACGTTATACGTTATACGTTATACGTTATACGTTATACGTTATACGTTATACGTTATACGTTATACGTTATACGTTATACGTTATACGTTATACGTTATACGTTATACGTTATACGTTATACGTTATACGTTATACGTTATACGTTATACGTTATACGTTATACGTTATACGTTATACGTTATACGCTATACGTTATACGTTATACGTTATACGTAATACGTTATACGTTATACGTTATACGTTATACGTTATACGTTATACGTTATACGTTATACGTTATACGTTATACGTTATACGTTATACGTTATACGTTATACGTTATACGTTATACGTTATACGTTATAAGTTATACGTTATACGTTATACGTTATACGTTATACGTTATACGTTATACGTTATACGTTATACGTTATACGTTATACGTTATACGTTATACGTTATACGTTATACGTTATACGTTATACGTTATACGTTATACGTTATACGCTATACGTTATACGTTATACGTTATACGTTATACGTAATACGTTATACGTTATACGTTATACGTTATACGTTATACGTTATAAGTTATACGTTATACGTTATACGTTATACGTTATACGTTATACGCTATACGTTATACGTTATACGTTATACGTTATACGTTATACGTTATACGTTATACGTTATACGTTATACGTTATACGTTATACGTTATACGTTATACGTTATACGTTATACGTTATACGTTATACGTTATACGTTATACGTTATACGTTATACGTTATACGTTATACGTTATACGTTATACGTTATACGTTATACGTTATACGTTATACCTTATACGTTATACGTTATACGTTATACGTTCTGCGTTATACGTTATACGTTATACGTTATACGCAGTACGTTATTCGATATACGTTATACGCTGTACGTTAAACGTTATACGTTACACGTTCTGCGTTATACGTTATTCGGAATACGTTATACGCTGTACGTTATACGTTATACGTTACACGTTCTGCGTTATACGTTATACGTTATACGTTACACGCAGTACGTTATTCGATATACGTTATACGCTGTACGTTAAACGATATACGTTACACGTTCTGCGTTATACGTTTTACGTTATTCGATATACGTTATACGCTGTACGTTATACGTTATACGTTACACGTTCTGCGTTATACGTTATACGTTATACATTATACGTTATACTTATTACGTAATTCGTTATACGTTATACGTTATACGTTATACGTTATACGTTATACGTTATACGTTATACGTTATACGTTATACGTTATACGTTATACGTTATACGTTACACGTTATACGATACACGTTATACGTTATACCTTATACGTTATACGTTATACGTTATACGTTATACGTTCTGCGTTATACGTTATACGTTATACATTATACGTTATACTTATTACGTAATTCGTTATACGTTATACGTTATACGTTATACGTTATACGTTATACGTTATACGTTATACGTTATACGTTATACGTTATACGTTATACGTTATACCTTATACGTTATACGTTATACGTTATACGTTATACGTTATACGTTATACGTTATACGTTATACGTTATACGTTATACGTTATACGTTATACGTTATACGTTATACGTTATACGTTATACGTTATACGTTATACGTTATACGTTATACGTTATACGTTATACGTTATACGTTATACGTTATACGTTATACGTTATACGTTATACGTTATACGTTATACGTTATACGTTATACGTTATACGTTATACGTTATACGTTATACGTTATACGTTATACGTTATACGTTATTCGTTATACGTTATACGTTATACGTTATACGTTATACGTTATACGTTATACGTTATACGTTATACGTTATACGTTATACGTTATACGTTATACGTTATACGTTATACGTTATACGTTATACGTTATACGTTATACGTTATACGTTATACGTTATACGTTATACGTTATACGTTATACGTTATACGTTATACGTTATACGTTATACGTTATACGTTATACGTTATACGTTATACGTTATACGTTATACGTTATACGTTATACGTTATACGTTATACGTTATACGTTATACGCTGTACGTAATACGTTGTACGTTATACGTTGTACGTTATACGTTATACGTTATACGTTATACGTTATACGTTATACGTTATACGTTATACGTTATACGTTATACGTTATACGTTATACGTTATACGTTATACGTTATACGTTATACGTTATACGTTATACGTTATACGTTATACGTTATACGTTATACGTTATACGTTATACGTTATACGTTATACGTTATACGTTATACGTTATACGTTATACGTTATACGTTATACGTTATACGTTATACGTTATACGTTATACGTTATACGTTATACGTTATACGTTATACGTTATACGTTAT
This sequence comes from Lasioglossum morio, assembly GCA_916610235.2. Lineage (NCBI taxonomy): Eukaryota > Metazoa > Arthropoda > Insecta > Hymenoptera > Halictidae > Lasioglossum > Lasioglossum morio. The sequence continues at coordinate 40,421 of CAKAJA020000036.1, forward strand.
ACGTTATACGTTATACGTTATACGTTATACGTTATACGTTATACGTTATACGTTATACGTTATACGTTATACGTTATACGTTATACGTTATACGTTATACGTTATACGTTATACGTTATACGTTATACGTTATACGTTATACGTTATACGTTATACGTTATACGTTATACGTTATACGTTATACGTTATACGTTATACGTTATACGTTATACGTTATACGTTATACGTTATACGTTATACGTTATACGTTATACGTTATACGTTATACGGTATACGTATTTCGCGTTGGAAAGTACGGAAAGTTTTTGGATAGTCGGCTGAACCGTAAATAATTGGACGTACCGAAAGTCTTTGGACTATACTAGACTAGACAAATAAAACAGCAAGGGCGCAAGACTTATTAGAGTTGTATAAGCCCATAGTACCGGTTTTAATAGAAAAATAGTGATTTATAGGGTATCTTCTTCGAAAAGATACATCTTCGCGAAAAAGGAAATATACGTGAATTAAAAAATGAAAAAGAATGAAATTCAAAGCGAATGAGGTGCTCGAGCGTCTGAGAGTATGCTAGACTGGCTCTTTTAGGATATAGGCGATAGTGCGTAGTAATATGAGAATCTATAGAATTAAGAAATTAGTTAAAATATATAATTTAAACAATTAAGATTATTTGACTACAGTTAAAAATGAGTTCGAGTAGAATTTATATTGAGAATTAGAAAAAATTTGAATAAACAGGAAACGTTATACGTTATACGTTATACGTTATACGTTATACGTTATACGTTATACGTTATACGTTATACGTTATACGTTATACGTTATACGTTATACGTTATACGTTATACGTTATACGTTATACGTTATACGTTATACGTTATACGTTATACGTTATACGTTATACGTTATACGTTATACGTTATACGTTATACGTTATACGTTATACGTTATACGTTATACGTTATACGTTATACGTTATACGTTATACGTTATACGTTATACGTTATACGTTATACGTTATACGTTATACGTTATACGTTATACGTTATACGTTATACGTTATACGTTATACGTTATACGTTATACGTTATACGTTATACGTTATACGTTATACGTTATACGTTATACGTTATACGTTATACGTTATACGTTATACGTTATACGTTATACGTTATACGTTATACGTTATACGTTATACGTTATACGTTATACGTTATACGTTATACGTTATACGTTATACGTTATACGTTATACGTTATACGTTATACGTTATACGTTATACGTTATACGTTATACGTTATACGTTATACGTTATACGTTATACGTTATACGTTATACGTTATACGTTATACGTTATACGTTATACGTTATACGTTATACGTTATACGTTATACGTTATACGTTATACGTTATACGTTATACGTTATACGTTATACGTTATACGTTATACGTTATACGTTATACGTTATACGTTATACGTTATACGTTATACGTTATACGTTATACGTTATACGTTATACGTTATACGCAGTACGTTATTCGATATACGTTATACGCTGTACGTTAAACGTTATACATTACACGTTCTGCGTTATACGTTATTCGGTATACGTTATACGCTGTACGTTATACGTTATACGTTACACGTTCTGCGTTATACGTTATACGTTATACGCAGTACGTTATTCGATATACGTTATACGCTGTACGTTAAACGATATACGTTACACGTTCTGCGTTATACGTTTTACGTTATTCGATATACGTTATACGTTATACGTTATACGTTATACGTTATACGTTATACGTTATACGTTATACGTTATACGTTATACGTTATACGTTATACGTTATACGTTATACGTTATACGTTATACGTTATACGTTATACGTTATACGTTATACGTTATACGTTATACGTTATACGTTATACGTTATACGTTATACGTTATACGTTATACGTTATACGTTATACGTTATACGTTATACGTTATACGTTATACGTTATACGTTATACGTTATACGTTATACGTTATACGTTATACGTTATACGTTATACGTTATACGTTATACGTTATACGTTATACGTTATACGTTATACGTTATACGTTATACGTTATACGGTATACGTATTTCGCGTTGGAAAGTACGGAAAGTTTTTGGATAGTCGGCTGAACCGTAAATAATTGGACGTACCGAAAGTCTTTGGACTATACTAGACTAGAAAAATAAAACAGCAAGGGCGCAAGACTTATTAGAGTTGTATAAGCCCATAGAACCGGTTTTAATAGAAAAATAGTGATTTATAGGGTATCTTCTTCGAAAAGATACATCTTCGCGAAAAAGGAAATATACGTGAATTAAAAAATGAAAAAGAATGAAATTCAAAGCGAATGAGGTGCTCGAGCGTCTGAGAGTATGCTAGACTGGCTCTTTTAGGATATAGGCGATAGTGCGTAGTAATATGAGAATCTATAGAATTAAGAAATTAGTTAAAATATATAATTTAAACAATTAAGATTATTTGACTACAGTTAAAAATGAGTTCGAGTAGAATTTATATTGAGAATTAGAAAAAATTTGAATAAACAGGAAACGTTATACGTTATACGTTATACGTTATACGTTATACGTTATACGTTATACGTTATACGTTATACGTTATACGTTATACGTTATACGTTATACGTTATACGTTATACGTTATACGTTATACGTTATACGTTATACGTTATACGTTATACGTTATACGTTATACGTTATACGTTATACGTTATACGTTATACGTTATACGTTATACGTTATACGTTATACGTTATACGTTATACGTTATACGTTATACGTTATACGTTATACGTTATACGTTATACGTTATACGTTATACGTTATACGTTATACGTTATACGTTATACGTTATACGTTATACGTTATACGTTATACGTTATACGTTATACGTTATACGTTATACGTTATACGTTATACGTTATACGTTATACGTTATACGTTATACGTTATACGTTATACGTTATACGTTATACGTTATACGTTATACGTTATACGTTATACGTTATACGTTATACGTTATACGTTATACGTTATACGTTATACGTTATACGTTATACGTTATACGTTATACGTTATACGTTATACGTTATACGTTATACGTTATACGTTATACGTTATACGTTATACGTTATACGTTATACGTTATAAGTTATACGTTATACGTTATACGTTATACGTTATACGTTATACGTTATACGTTATACGTTATACGTTATACGTTATACGTTATACGTTATACGTTATACGTTATACGTTATACGTTATACGTTATACGTTATACGTTATACGTTATACGTTATACGTTATACGTTATACGTTATACGTTATACGTTATACGCAGTACGTTATTCGATATACGTTATACGCTGTACGTTAAACGTTATACATTACACGTTCTGCGTTATACGTTATTCGGTATACGTTATACGCTGTACGTTATACGTTATACGTTACACGTTCTGCGTTATACGTTATACGTTATACGCAGTACGTTATTCGATATACGTTATACGCTGTACGTTAAACGATATACGTTACACGTTCTGCGTTATACGTTTTACGTTATTCGATATACGTTATACGCTGTACGTTATACGTTATACGTTACACGTTCTGCGTTATACGTTATACGTTATACATTATACGTTATACTTATTACGTAATTCGTTATACGTTATACGTTATACGTTATACGTTATACGTTATACGTTATACGTTATACGTTATACGTTATACGTTATACGTTATACGTTATACGTTATACGTTATACGTTATACGTTATACGTTATACGTTATACGTTATACGTTATACGTTATACGTTATACGTTATACGTTATACGTTATACGTTATACGTTATACGTTATACGTTATACGTTATACGTTATACGTTATACGTTATACGTTATACGTTATACGTTATACGTTATACGTTATACGTTATACGTTATACGTTATACGTTATACGTTATACGTTATACGTTATACGTTATACGTTATACGCAGTACGTTATTCGATATACGTTATACGCTGTACGTTAAACGTTATACGTTACACGTTCTGCGTTATACGTTATTCGGTATACGTTATACGCTGTACGTTATACGTTATACGTTACGCGTTCTGCGTTATACGTTATACGTTATACGCAGTACGTTATTCGATATACGTTATACGCTGTACGTTAAACGATATACGTTACACGTTCTGCGTTATACGTTTTACGTTATTCGATATACGTTATACGCTGTACGTTATACGTTATACGTTACACGTTCTGCGTTATACGTTATACGTTATACATTATACGTTATACTTATTACGTAATTCGTTATACGTTATACGTTATACGCTGTACGTTATACGTTATACGTTACACGTTCTGCGTTATACGTTATACGTTATACATTATACGTTATACTTATTACGTAATTCGTTATACGTTATACGTTATACGTTATACGTTATACGTTATACGTTATACGTTATACGTTATACGTTATACGTTATACGTTATACGTTATACGTTATACGTTATACGTTATACGTTATACGTTATACGTTATACGTTATACGTTATACGTTATACGTTATACGTTATACGTTATACGTTATACGTTATACGTTATACGTTATACGTTATACGTTATACGTTATACGTTATACGTTATACGTTATACGTTATACGTTATACGTTATACGTTATACGTTATACGTTATACGTTATACGTTATACGTTATACGTTATACGTTATACGTTATACGTTATACGCAGTACGTTATTCGATATACGTTATACGCTGTACGTTAAACGTTATACGTTACACGTTCTGCGTTATACGTTATTCGGTATACGTTATACGCTGTACGTTATACGTTATACGTTACGCGTTCTGCGTTATACGTTATACGTTATACGCAGTACGTTATTCGATATACGTTATACGCTGTACGTTAAACGATATACGTTACACGTTCTGCGTTATACGTTTTACGTTATTCGATATACGTTATACGCTGTACGTTATACGTTATACGTTACACGTTCTGCGTTATACGTTATACGTTATACATTATACGTTATACTTATTACGTAATTCGTTATACGTTATACGTTATACGTTATACGTTATACGTTATACGTTATACGTTATACGTTATACGTTATACGTTATACGTTATACGTTATACGTTATACGTTATACGTTATACGTTATACGTTATACGTTATACGTTATACGTTATACGTTATACGTTATACGTTATACGTTATACGTTATACGTTATACGTTATACGTTATACGTTATACGTTATACGTTATACGTTATACGTTATACGTTATACGTTATACGTTATACGTTATACGTTATACGTTATACGTTATACGTTATACGTTATACGTTATACGTTATACGTTATACGTTATACGTTATACGTTATACGTTATACGTTATACGTTATACGTTATACGTTATACGTTATACGTTATACGTTATACGTTATACGTTATACGTTATACGTTATACGTTATACGTTATACGTTATACGTTATACGTTATACGTTATACGTTATACGTTATACGTTATACGTTATACGTTATACGTTATACGTTATACGTTATACGTTATACGTTATACGTTATACGTTATACGCAGTACGTTATTCGATATACGTTATACGCTGTACGTTAAACGTTATACGTTACACGTTCTGCGTTATACGTTATTCGGTATACGTTATACGCTGTACGTTATACGTTATACGTTACACGTTCTGCGTTATACGTTATACGTTATACGCAGTACGTTATTCGATATACGTTATACGCTGTACGTTAAACGATATACGTTACACGTTCTGCGTTATACGTTTTACGTTATTCGATATACGTTATACGCTGTACGTTATACGTTATACGTTACACGTTCTGCGTTATACGTTATACGTTATACATTATACGTTATACTTATTACGTAATTCGTTATACGTTATACGTTATACGTTATACGTTATACGTTATACGTTATACGTTATACGTTATACGTTATACGTTATACGTTATACGTTATACGTTATACGTTATACGTTATACGTTATACGTTATACGTTATACGTTATACGTTATACGTTATACGTTATACGTTATACGTTATACGTTATACGTTATACGTTATACGTTATACGTTATACGTTATACGTTATACGTTATACGTTATACGTTATACGTTATACGTTATACGTTATACGTTATACGTTATACGTTATACGTTATACGTTATACGTTATACGTTATACGTTATACGTTATACGTTATACGTTATACGTTATACGTTATACGTTATACGTTATACGTTATACGTTATACGTTATACGTTATACGTTATACGTTATACGTTATACGTTATACGTTATACGTTATACGTTATACGTTATACGTTATACGTTATACGTTATACGTTATACGTTATACGTTATAAGTTATACGTTATACGTTATACGTTATACGTTATACGTTATACGTTATACGTTATACGTTATACGTTATACGTTATACGTTATACGTTATACGTTATACGTTATACGTTATACGTTATACGTTATACGTTATACGTTATACGTTATACGTTATACGTTATACGTTATACGTTATACGTTATACGTTATACGTTATACGTTATACGTTATACGTTATACGTTATACGTTATACGTTATACGTTATACGTTGTACATTGTACGTTAAACGTTATACGTTATACGTTATACGTTATACGTTATACTTTATACGTTATACGTTATACGTTATACGTTATACGTTATACGTTATACGTTATACGTTATACGTTATACGTTATACTTTATACGTTATACGTTATACGTTATACGTTATACGTTATACGTTATACGTTATACGTTATACGTTATACGTTATACGTTATACGTTATACGTTATACGTTATACGTTATACGTTACACGTTCTGCGTTATACGTTACACGTTATACGTTATACGTTATACGTTATACGTTATACGTTATACGTTATACGTTATACGTTATACGTTATACGTTATACGTTATACGTTATACGTTATACGTTATACGTTATACGTTATACGTTATACGTTATACGTTATACGTTATACGTTATACGTTATACGTTATACGTTATACGTTATACGTTATACGTTATACGTTATACGTTATACGTTATACGTTATACGTTATACGTTATACGTTATACGTTATACGTTATACGTTATACGTTATACGTTATACGTTATACGTTATACGTTATACGTTATACGTTATACGTTATACGTTATACGTTATACGTTATACGTTATACGTTGTACATTGTACGTTAAACGTTATACGTTATACGTTATACGTTATACGTTATACTTTATACGTTATACGTTATACGTTATACGTTATACGTTATACGTTATACGTTATACGTTATACGTTATACGTTATACTTTATACGTTATACGTTATACGTTATACGTTACACGTTATACGTTATACGTTATACGTTATACGTTATACGTTATACGTTATACGTTATACGTTATACGTTACACGTTCTGCGTTATACGTTACACGTTATACGTTACACGTTATACGTTATACGTTATACGTTATACGTTATACGTTATACGTTATACGTTATACGTTATACGTTATACGTTTACGTTATACGTTATACGTTATACGTTATACGTTATACGTTATACGTTATACGTTATACGTTATACGTTATACGTTATACGTTATACGTTATACGTTATACGTTATACGTTATACGTTATACGTTATACGTTATACGTTATACGTTATACGTTATACGTTATACGTTATACGTTATACGTTATACGTTATACGTTATACGTTATACGTTATACGTTATACGTTATACGTTATACGTTATACGTTATACGTTATACGTTATACGTTATACGTTATACGTTATACGTTATACGTTATACGTTATACGTTATACGTTATACGTTATACGTTATACGTTATACGTTATACGTTATACGTTATACGTTATACGTTATACGTTATACGTTATACGTTATACGTTATACGTTATACGTTATACGTTATACGTTATACGTTATACGTTATACGTTATACGTTAAACGTTAAACGTTATACGTTATACGTTATACGTTATACGTTATACGTTATACGTTATACGTTATACGTTATACGCAGTACGTTATTCGATATACGTTATACGCTGTACGTTAAACGTTATACGTTACACGTTCTGCGTTATACGTTATTCGGTATACGTTATACGCTGTACGTTATACGTTATACGTTACACGTTCTGCGTTATACGTTATACGTTATACGCAGTACGTTATTCGATATACGTTATACGCTGTACGTTAAACGATATACGTTACACGTTCTGCGTTATACGTTTTACGTTATTCGATATACGTTATACGCTGTACGTTATACGTTATACGTTACACGTTCTGCGTTATACGTTATACGTTATACATTATACGTTATACTTATTACGTAATTCGTTATACGTTATACGTTATACGTTATACGTTATACGTTATACGTTATACGTTATACGTTATACGTTATACGTTATACGTTATACGTTATACGTTATACGTTATACGTTATACGTTATACGTTATACGTTATACGTTATACGTTATACGTTATACGTTATACGTTATACGTTATACGTTATACGTTATACGTTATACGTTATACGTTATACGTTATACGTTATACGTTATACGTTATACGTTATACGTTATACGTTATACGTTATACGTTATACGTTATACGTTATACGTTATACGTTATACGTTATACGTTATACGTTATACGTTATACGTTATACGTTATACGTTATACGTTATACGTTATACGTTATACGTTATACGTTATACGTTATACGTTATACGTTATACGTTATACGTTATACGTTATACGTTATACGTTATACGTTATACGTTATACGTTATACGTTATACGTTATACGTTATACGTTATACGTTATACGTTATACGTTATACGTTATACGTTATACGTTATACGTTATACGTTATACGTTATACGTTATACGTTATACGTTATACGTTATACGTTATACGTTATACGTTATACGTTATACGTTATACGTTATACGTTATACGTTATACGTTATACGTTATACGTTATACGTTATACGTTATACGTTATACGTTATACGTTATACGTTATACGTTATACGTTATACGTTATACGTTATACGTTATACGTTATACGTTATACGTTATACGTTATACGTTATACGTTATACGTTATACGTTATACGTTATACGTTATACGTTATACGTTATACGTTATACGTTATACGTTATACGTTATACGTTATACGTTATACGTTATACGTTATACGTTATACGTTATACGTTATACGTTATACGTTATACGTTATACGTTATACGTTATACGTTATACGGTATACGTATTTCGCGTTGGAAAGTACGGAAAGTTTTTGGATAGTCGGCTGAACCGTAAATAATTGGACGTACCGAAAGTCTTTGGACTATACTAGACTAGAAAAATAAAACAGCAAGGGCGCAAGACTTATTAGAGTTGTATAAGCCCATAGAACCGGTTTTAATAGAAAAATAGTGATTTATAGGGTATCTTCTTCGAAAAGATACATCTTCGCGAAAAAGGAAATATACGTGAATTAAAAAATGAAAAAGAATGAAATTCAAAGCGAATGAGGTGCTCGAGCGTCTGAGAGTATGCTAGACTGGCTCTTTTAGGATATAGGCGATAGTGCGTAGTAATATGAGAATCTATAGAATTAAGAAATTAGTTAAAATATATAATTTAAACAATTAAGATTATTTGACTACAGTTAAAAATGAGTTCGAGTAGAATTTATATTGAGAATTAGAAAAAATTTGAATAAACAGGAAACGTTATACGTTATACGTTATACGTTATACGTTATACGTTATACGTTATACGTTATACGTTATACGTTATACGTTATACGTTATACGTTATACGTTATACGTTATACGTTATACGTTATACGTTATACGTTATACGTTATACGTTATACGTTATACGTTATACGTTATACGTTATACGTTATACGTTATACGTTATACGTTATACGTTATACGTTATACGTTATACGTTATACGTTATACGTTATACGTTATACGTTATACGTTATACGTTATACGTTATACGTTATACGTTATACGTTATACGTTATACGTTATACGTTATACGTTATACGTTATACGTTATACGTTATACGTTATACGTTATACGTTATACGTTATACGTTATACGTTATACGTTATACGTTATACGTTATACGTTATACGTTATACGTTATACGTTATACGTTATACGTTATACGTTATACGTTATACGTTATACGTTATACGTTATACGTTATACGTTATACGTTATACGTTATACGTTATACGTTATACGTTATACGTTATACGTTATACGTTATACGTTATACGTTATACGTTATACGTTATACGTTATACGTTATACGTTATACGTTATACGTTATACGTTATACGTTATACGTTATACGTTATACGTTATACGTTATACGTTATACGTTATACGTTATACGTTATACGTTATACGTTATACGTTATACGTTATACGTTATACGTTATACGTTATACGTTATACGTTATACGTTATACGTTATACGTTATACGTTATACGTTATACGTTATACGTTATACGTTATACGTTATACGTTATACGTTATACGTTATACGTTATACGTTATACGTTATACGTTATACGTTATACGTTATACGTTATACGTTATACGTTATACGTTATACGTTATACGTTATACGTTATACGTTATACGTTATACGTTATACGTTATACGTTATACGTTATACGTTATACGTTATACGTTATACGTTATACGTTATACGTTATACGTTATACGTTATACGTTATACGTTATACGTTATACGTTATACGTTATACGTTATACGTTATACGTTATACGTTATACGCAGTACGTTATTCGATATACGTTATACGCTGTACGTTAAACGTTATACGTTACACGTTCTGTGTTATACGTTATTCGGTATACGTTATACGCTGTACGTTATACGTTATACGTTACACGTTCTGCGTTATACGTTATACGTTATACGCAGTACGTTATTCGATATACGTTATACGCTGTACGTTAAACGATATACGTTACACGTTCTGCGTTATACGTTTTACGTTATTCGATATACGTTATACGCTGTACGTTATACGTTATACGTTACACGTTCTGCGTTATACGTTATACGTTATACATTATACGTTATACTTATTACGTAATTCGTTATACGTTATACGTTATACGTTATACGTTATACGTTATACGTTATACGTTATACGTTATACGTTATACGTTATACGTTATACGTTATACGTTATACGTTATACGTTATACGTTATACGTTATACGTTATACGTTATACGTTATACGTTATACGTTATACGTTATACGTTATACGTTATACGTTATACGTTATACGTTATACGTTATACGTTATACGTTATACGTTATACGTTATACGTTATACGTTATACGTTATACGTTATACGTTATACGTTATACGTTATACGTTATACGTTATACGTTATACGTTATACGTTATACGTTATACGTTATACGTTATACGTTATACGTTATACGTTATACGTTATACGTTATACGTTATACGTTATACGTTATACGTTATACGTTATACGTTATACGTTATACGTTATACGTTATACGTTATACGTTATACGTTATACGTTATACGTTATACGTTATACGTTATACGTTATACGTTATACGTTATACGTTATACGTTATACGTTATACGTTATACGTTATACGTTATACGTTATACGTTATACGTTATACGTTATACGTTATACGTTATACGTTATACGTTATACGTTATACGTTATACGTTATACGTTATACGTTATACGTTATACGTTATACGTTATACGTTATACGTTATACGTTATACGTTATACGTTATACGTTATACGTTATACGTTATACGTTATACGTTATACGTTATACGTTATACGTTATACGTTATACGTTATACGTTATACGTTATACGTTATACGTTATACGTTATACGTTATACGTTATACGTTATACGTTATACGTTATACGTTATACGTTATACGTTATACGTTATACGTTATACGTTATACGTTATACGTTATACGTTATACGTTATACGTTATACGTTATACGTTATACGTTATACGTTATACGTTATACGTTATACGTTATACGTTATACGTTATACGTTATACGTTATACGTTATACGTTATACGTTATACGTTATACGTTATACGTTATACGTTATACGTTATACGTTATACGTTATACGTTATACGTTATACGTTATACGTTATACGTTATACGTTATACGTTATACGTTATACGTTATACGTTATACGTTATACGTTATACGTTATACGTTATACGTTATACGTTATACGTTATACGTTATACGTTATACGTTATACGTTATACGTTATACGTTATACGTTATACGTTATACGTTATACGTTATACGTTATACGTTATACGTTATACGTTATACGTTATACGTTATACGTTATACGTTATACGTTACACGTTATACGTTATACGTTATACGTTATACGTTATACGTTATACGTTATACGTTACACGTTATACGTTATACGTTATACGTTATACGTTATACGTTATACGTTATACGTTATACGTTATACGTTATACGTTATACGTTATACGTTATACGTTATACGTTATACGTTATACGTTATACGTTATACGTTATACGTTATACGTTATACCTTATACGTTATACGTTATACGTTATACGTTATATGTTATACGTTATACGCTGTACGTTATACGTTATACGTTACACGTTCTGCGTTATACGTTATACGTTATACGTTATACGCAGTACGTTATTCGATATACGTTATACGCTGTACGTTAAACGTTATACGTTACACGTTCTGCGTTATACGTTATTCGGTATACGTTAAACGCTGTACGTTATACGTTATACGTTATACGTTACACGTTCTGCGTTATACGTTATACGCAGTACGTTATTCGATATACGTTATACGCTGTACGTTAAACGATATACGTTACACGTTCTGCGTTATACGTTTTACGTTATACATTATACGTTATACTTATTACGTAATTCGTTATACGTTATACGTTATACGTTATACGTTATACGTTATACGTTATACGTTATACGTTATACGTTATACGTTATACGTTATACGTTATACGTTATACGTTATACGTTATACGTTATACGTTATACGTTATACGTTATACGTTATACGTTATACGTTATACGTTATACGTTATACGTTATACGTTATACGTTATACGTTATACGTTATACGTTATACGTTATACGTTATACGTTATACGTTATACGTTATACGTTATACGTTATACGTTATACGTTATACGTTATACGTTATACGTTATACGTTATACGTTATACGTTATACGTTATACGTTATACGTTATACGTTATACGTTATACGTTATACGTTATACGTTATACGCTGTGCGTTATACGTTATACGTTACACGTTCTGCGTTATACGTTATACGTTATACGTTATACGCAGTACGTTATTCGATATACGTTATACGCTGTACGTTAAACGTTATACGTTACACGTTCTGCGTTATACGTTACTCGGTATACGTTATACGCTGTACGTTATACGTTATACGTTACACGTTCTGCGTTATACGTTATACGTTATACGTTATACGCAGTACGTTATTCGATATACGTTATACGCTGTACGTTAAACGATATACGTTACACGTTCTGCGTTATACGTTTTAAGTTATTCGATATACGTTATACGCTGTACGTTATACGTTATACGTTACACGTTCTGCGTTATACGTTATACGTTATACATTATACGTTATACTTATTACGTAATTCGTTATAAGTTATACGTGATACGTTATACGTTATACGTTATACGTTATACGTTATACGTTATACGTTATACGTTGTACGTTATACGTTATACGTTATACGTTATACGTTATACGTTATACGTTATACGTTATACGTTATACGTTATACGTTATACGTTATACGTTATACGTTATACGTTATACGTTATACGTTATACGTTATACGTTATACGTTATACGTTATACGTTATACGTTATACGTTATACGTTATACGCTATACGTTATACGTTATACGTTATACGTAATACGTTATACGTTATACGTTATACGTTATACGTTATACGTTATACGTTATACGTTATACGTTATACGTTATACGTTATACGTTATACGTTTTACGTTATACGTTATACGTTATACGTTATACGTTATAAGTTATACGTTATACGTTATACGTTATACGTTATACGTTATACGTTATACGTTATACGTTATACGTTATACGTTATACGTTATACGTTATACGTTATACGTTATACGTTATACGTTATACGTTATACGTTATACGTTATACGTTATACGTTATACGTTATACGTTATACGTTATACGTTATACGTTATACGTTATACGTTATACGTTATACGTTATACGTTATACGTTATACGTTATACGTTATACGTTATACGTTATACGTTATACGTTATACGTTATACGCTATACGTTATACGTTATACGTTATACGTTATACGTTATACGCTATACGTTATACGTTATACGTTATACGTTATACGTTATACGTTATACGTTATACGTTATACGTTATACGTTATACGTTATACGTTATACGTTATACGTTATACGTTATACGTTATACGTTATACGTTATACCTTATACGTTATACGTTATACGTTATACGTTCTGCGTTATACGTTATACGTTATACGTTATACGCAGTACGTTATTCGATATACGTTATACGCTGTACGTTAAACGTTATACGTTACACGTTCTGCGTTATACGTTATTCGGAATACGTTATACGCTGTACGTTATACGTTATACGTTACACGTTCTGCGTTATACGTTATACGTTATACGTTACACGCAGTAAGTTATTCGATATACGTTATACGCTGTACGTTAAACGATATACGTTACACGTTCTGCGTTATACGTTTTACGTTATTCGATATACGTTATACGCTGTACGTTATACGTTATACGTTATACGTTATACGTTATACGTTATACGTTATACGTTATACGTTATACGTTATACGTTATACGTTATACGTTATACGTTATACGTTATACGTTATACGTTATACGTTATACGTTATACGTTATACGTTATACGTTATACGTTATACGTTATACGTTATACGTTATACGTTATACGTTATACGTTATACGTTATACGTTATACGTTATACGTTATACGTTATACGTTATACGTTATACGTTATACGTTATACGTTATACGTTATACGTTATACGTTATACGTTATACGTTATACGTTATACGTTATACGTTATACGTTATACGTTATACGTTATACGTTATACGTTATACGTTATACGTTATACGTTATACGTTATACGTTATACGTTATACGTTATACGTTATACGTTATACGTTATACGTTATACGTTATACGTTATACGTTATACGTTATACGTTATACGTTATACGTTATACCTTATACGTTATACGTTATACGTTATACGTTCTGCGTTATACGTTATACGTTATACGTTATACGCAGTACGTTATTCGATATACGTTATACGCTGTACGTTAAACGTTATACGTTACACGTTCTGCGTTATACGTTATTCGGAATACGTTATACGCTGTACGTTATACGTTATACGTTACACGTTCTGCGTTATACGTTATACGTTATACGTTACACGCAGTAAGTTATTCGATATACGTTATACGCTGTACGTTAAACGATATACGTTACACGTTCTGCGTTATACGTTTTACGTTATTCGATATACGTTATACGCTGTACGTTATACGTTATACGTTATACGTTATACGTTATACGTTATACGTTATACGTTATACGTTATACGTTATACGTTATACGTTATACGTTATACGTTATACGTTATACGTTATACGTTATACGTTATACGTTATACGTTATACGTTATACGTTATACGTTATACGTTATACGTTATACGTTATACGTTATACGTTATACGTTATACGTTATACGTTATACGTTATACGTTATACGTTATACGTTATACGTTATACGTTATACGTTATACGTTATACGTTATACGTTATACGTTATACGTTATACGTTATACGTTATACGTTATACGTTATACGTTATACGTTATACGTTATACGTTATACGTTATACGTTATACGTTATACGTTATACGTTATACGTTATACGTTATACGTTATACGTTATACGTTATACGTTATACGTTATACGTTATACGTTATACGTTATACGTTATACGTTATACGTTATACGTTATACGTTATACGTTATACGTTATACGTTATACGTTATACGTTATACGTTATACGTTATACGTTATACGTTATACGTTATACGTTATACGTTATACGTTATACGTTATACGTTATACGTTATACGTTATACGTTACACGTTATACGTTATACGTTATACGTTATACGTTATACGTTACACGTTATACGTTATACGTTATACGTTATACGTTATACGTTATACGTTATACGTTATACGTTATACGTTATACGTTATACGTTATACGTTATACGTTATACGTTATACGTTATACGTTATACGTTATACGTTATACGTTATACGTTATACGTTATACGTTATACGTTATACGTTATACGTTATACGTTATACGTTATACGTTATACGTTATACGTTATACGTTATACGTTATACGTTATACGTTATACGTTATACGTTATACGTTATACGTTATACGTTATACGTTATACGTTATACGTTATACGTTATACGTTATACCTTATACGTTATACGTTATACGTTATACGTTATATGTTATACGTTATACGCTGTACGTTATACGTTATACGTTACACGTTCTGCGTTATACGTTATACGTTATACGTTATACGCAGTACGTTATTCGATATACGTTATACGCTGTACGTTAAACGTTATACGTTACACGTTCTGCGTTATACGTTATTCGGTATACGTTAAACGCTGTACGTTATACGTTATACGTTATACGTTACACGTTCTGCGTTATACGTTATACGTTATACGCAGTACGTTATTCGATATACGTTATACGCTGTACGTTAAACGATATACGTTACACGTTCTGCGTTATACGTTTTACGTTATACATTATACGTTATACTTATTACGTAATTCGTTATACGTTATACGTTATACGTTATACGTTATACGTTATACGTTATACGTTATACGTTATACGTTATACGTTATACGTTATACGTTATACGTTATACGTTATACGTTATACGTTATACGTTATACGTTATACGTTATACGTTATACGTTATACGTTATACGTTATACGTTATACGTTATACGTTATACGTTATACGTTATACGTTATACGTTATACGTTATACGTTATACGTTATACGTTATACGTTATACGTTATACGTTATACGTTATACGTTATACGTTATACGTTATACGTTATACGTTATACGTTATACGTTATACGTTATACGTTATACGTTATACGTTATACGTTATACGTTATACGTTATACGTTATACGTTATACGTTATACGTTATACGTTATACGTTATACGTTATACGTTATACGTTATACGTTATACGTTATACGTTATACGTTATACGTTATACGTTATACGTTATACGTTATACGTTATACGTTATACGTTATACGTTATACGTTATACGTTATACGTTATACGTTATACGTTATACGTTATACGTTATACGTTATACGTTATACGTTATACGTTATACGTTATACGTTATACGTTATACGTTATACGTTATACGTTATACGTTATACGTTATACGTTATACGTTATACGTTATACGTTATACGTTATACGTTATACGTTATACGTTATACGTTATACGTTATACGTTATACGTTATACGTTATACGTTATACGTTATACGTTATACGTTATACGTTATACGTTATACGTTATACGTTATACGTTATACGTTATACGTTATACGTTATACGTTATACGTTATACGTTATACGTTATACGTTATACGTTATACGTTATACGTTATACGTTACACGTTCTGCGTTATACGTTATACGTTATACGTTATACGTTATACGTTATACGTTATACGTTAGTCGTTATACGTTATACGTTATACGTTATACGTTATACGTTATACGTTATACGTTATACGTTATACGTTATACGTTATACGTTATACGTTATACGTTATACGTTATACGTTATACGTTATACGTTATACGTTATACGTTATACCTTATACCTTATACGTTATACGTTATACGTTATACGTTATATGTTATACGTTATACGCTGTACGTTATACGTTATACGTTACACGTTCTGCGTTATACGTTATACGTTATACGTTATACGCAGTACGTTATTCGATATACGTTATACGCTGTACGTTAAACGTTATACGTTACACGTTCTGCGTTATACGTTATTCGGTATACGTTAAACGCTGTACGTTATACGTTATACGTTATACGTTACACGTTCTGCGTTATACGTTATACGTTATACGCAGTACGTTATTCGATATACGTTATACGCTGTACGTTAAACGATATACGTTACACGTTCTGCGTTATACGTTTTACGTTATACATTATACGTTATACGTTATACGTTATACGTTATACGTTATACGTTATACGTTATACGTTATACGTTATACGTTATACGTTATACGTTATACGTTATACGTTATACGTTATACGTTATACGTTATACGTTATACGTTATACGTTATACGTTATACGTTATACGTTATACGTTATACGTTATACGCTGTGCGTTATACGTTATACGTTACACGTTCTGCGTTATACGTTATACGTTATACGTTATACGCAGTACGTTATTCGATATACGTTATACGCTGTACGTTAAACGTTATACGTTACACGTTCTGCGTTATACGTTACTCGGTATACGTTATACGCTGTACGTTATACGTTATACGTTACACGTTCTGCGTTATACGTTATACGTTATACGTTATACGCAGTACGTTATTCGATATACGTTATACGTTATACGTTATACGTTATACGTTATACGTTATACGTTATACGTTATACGTTATACGTTATACGTTATACGTTATACGTTATACGTTATACGTTATACGTTATACGTTATACGTTATACGTTATACGTTATACGTTATACGTTATACGTTATACGTTATACGTTATACGTTATACGTTATACGTTATACGTTATACGTTATACGTTATACGTTATACGTTATACGTTATACGTTATACGTTATACGTTATACGTTATACGTTATACGTTATACGTTATACGTTATACGTTATACGTTATACGTTATACGTTATACGTTATACGTTATACGTTATACGTTATACGTTATACGTTATACGTTATACGTTATACGTTATACGTTATACGTTATACGTTATACGTTATACGTTATACGTTATACGTTATACGTTATACGTTATACGGTATACGTATTTCGCGTTGGAAAGTACGGAAAGTTTTTGGATAGTCGGCTGAACCGTAAATAATTGGACGTACCGAAAGTCTTTGGACTATACTAGACTAGAAAAATAAAACAGCAAGGGCGCAAGACTTATTAGAGTTGTATAAGCCCATAGGACCGGTTTTAATAGAAAAATAGTGATTTATAGGGTATCTTCTTCGAAAAGATACATCTTCGCGAAAAAGGAAATATACGTGAATTAAAAAATGAAAAAGAATGAAATTCAAAGCGAATGAGGTGCTCGAGCGTCTGAGAGTATGCTAGACTGGCTCTTTTAGGATATAGGCGATAGTGCGTAGTAATATGAGAATCTATAGAATTAAGAAATTAGTTAAAATATATAATTTAAACAATTAAGATTATTTGACTACAGTTAAAAATGAGTTCGAGTAGAATTTATATTGAGAATTAGAAAAAATTTGAATAAACAGGAAACGTTATACGTTATACGTTATACGTTATACGTTATACGTTATACGTTATACGTTATACGTTATACGTTATACGTTATACGTTATACGTTATACGTTATACGTTATACGTTATACGTTATACGTTATACGTTATACGTTATACGTTATACGTTATACGTTATACGTTATACGTTATACGTTATACGTTATACGTTATACGTTATACGTTATACGTTATACGTTATACGTTATACGTTATACGTTATACGTTATACGTTATACGTTATACGTTATACGTTATACGTTATACGTTATACGTTATACGTTATACGTTATACGTTATACGTTATACGTTATACGTTATACGTTATACGTTATACGTTATACGTTATACGTTATACGTTATACGTTATACGTTATACGTTATACGTTATACGTTATACGTTATACGTTATACGTTATACGTTATACGTTATACGTTATACGTTATACGTTATACGTTATACGTTATACGTTATACGTTATACGTTATACGTTATACGTTATACGTTATACGTTATACGTTATACGTTATACGTTATACGTTATACGTTATACGTTATACGTTATACGTTATACGCAGTACGTTATTCGATATACGTTATACGCTGTACGTTAAACGTTATACGTTACACGTTCTGCGTTATACGTTATTCGGTATACGTTATACGCTGTACGTTATACGTTATACGTTACACGTTCTGCGTTATACGTTATACGTTATACGCAGTACGTTATTCGATATACGTTATACGCTGTACGTTAAACGATATACGTTACACGTTCTGCGTTATACGTTTTACGTTATTCGATATACGTTATACGCTGTACGTTATACGTTATACGTTACACGTTCTGCGTTATACGTTATACGTTATACATTATACGTTATACTTATTACGTAATTCGTTATACGTTATACGTTATACGTTATACGTTATACGTTATACGTTATACGTTATACGTTATACGTTATACGTTATACGTTATACGTTATACGTTATACGTTATACGTTATACGTTATACGTTATACGTTATACGTTATACGTTATACGTTATACGTTATACGTTATACGTTATACGTTATACGTTATACGTTATACGTTATACGTTATACGTTATACGTTATACGTTATACGTTATACGTTATACGTTATACGTTATACGTTATACGTTATACGTTATACGTTATACGTTATACGTTATACGTTATACGTTATACGTTATACGTTATACGTTATACGTTATACGTTATACGTTATACGTTATACGTTATACGTTATACGTTATACGTTATACGTTATACGTTATACGTTATACGTTATACGTTATACGTTATACGTTATACGTTATACGTTATACGTTATACGTTATACGTTATACGTTATACGTTATACGTTATACGTTATACGTTATACGTTATACGTTATACGTTATACGTTATACGTTATACGTTATACGTTATACGTTATACGTTATACGTTATACGTTATACGTTATACGTTATACGTTATACGTTATACGTTATACGTTATACGTTATACGTTATACGTTATACGTTATACGTTATACGTTATACGTTATACGTTATACGTTATACGTTATACGTTATACGTTATACGTTATACGTTATACGTTATACGTTATACGTTATACGTTATACGTTATACGTTATACGTTATACGTTATACGTTATACGTTATACGTTATACGTTATACGTTATACGTTATACGTTATACGTTATACGTTATACGTTATACGTTATACGTTATACGTTATACGTTATACGTTATACGTTATACGTTATACGTTATACGTTATACGTTATACGTTATACGTTATACGTTATACGTTATACGTTATACGTTATACGTTATACGTTATACGTTATACGTTATACGTTATACGTTATACGTTATACGTTATACGTTATACGTTATACGTTATACGTTATACGTTATACGTTATACGTTATACGTTATACGTTATACGTTATACGTTATACGTTATACGTTATACGTTATACGTTACACGTTCTGCGTTATACGTTATACGTTATACGTTATACGTTATACGTTACACGTTATACGTTATACGTTATACGTTATACGTTATACGTTATACGTTATACGTTATACGTTATACGTTACACGTTATACGTTATACGTTATACGTTATACGTTATACGTTATACGTTATACGTTATACGTTATACGTTATACGTTATACGTTATACGTTATACGTTATACGTTATACGTTATACGTTATACGTTATACGTTATACGTTATACGTTATACGTTATACGTTATACGTTATACGTTATACGTTATACCTTATACGTTATACGTTATACGTTATACGTTATATGTTATACGTTATACGCTGTACGTTATACGTTATACGTTACACGTTCTGCGTTATACGTTATACGTTATACGTTATACGCAGTACGTTATTCGATATACGTTATACGCTGTACGTTAAACGTTATACGTTACACGTTCTGCGTTATACGTTATTCGGTATACGTTAAACGCTGTACGTTATACGTTATACGTTATACGTTACACGTTCTGCGTTATACGTTATACGCAGTACGTTATTCGATATACGTTATACGCTGTACGTTAAACGATATACGTTACACGTTCTGCGTTATACGTTTTACGTTATACATTATACGTTATACTTATTACGTAATTCGTTATACGTTATACGTTATACGTTATACGTTATACGTTATACGTTATACGTTATACGTTATACGTTATACGTTATACGTTATACGTTATACGTTATACGTTATACGTTATACGTTATACGTTATACGTTATACGTTATACGTTATACGTTATACGTTATACGTTATACGTTATACGTTATACGTTATACGTTATACGTTATACGTTATACGTTATACGTTATACGTTATACGTTATACGTTATACGTTATACGTTATACGTTATACGTTATACGTTATACGTTATACGTTATACGTTATACGTTATACGTTATACGTTATACGTTATACGTTATACGTTATACGTTATACGTTATACGTTATACGTTATACGTTATACGTTATACGTTATACGTTATACGTTATACGTTATACGTTATACGTTATACGTTATACGCTGTGCGTTATACGTTATACGTTACACGTTCTGCGTTATACGTTATACGTTATACGTTATACGCAGTACGTTATTCGATATACGTTATACGCTGTACGTTAAACGTTATACGTTACACGTTCTGCGTTATACGTTACTCGGTATACGTTATACGCTGTACGTTATACGTTATACGTTACACGTTCTGCGTTATACGTTATACGTTATACGTTATACGCAGTACGTTATTCGATATACGTTATACGCTGTACGTTAAACGATATACGTTACACGTTCTGCGTTATACGTTTTAAGTTATTCGATATACGTTATACGCTGTACGTTATACGTTATACGTTACACGTTCTGCGTTATACGTTATACGTTATACATTATACGTTATACTTATTACGTAATTCGTTATAAGTTATACGTGATACGTTATACGTTATACGTTATACGTTATACGTTATACGTTATACGTTATACGTTGTACGTTATACGTTATACGTTATACGTTATACGTTATACGTTATACGTTATACGTTATACGTTATACGTTATACGTTATACGTTATACGTTATACGTTATACGTTATACGTTATACGTTATACGTTATACGTTATACGTTATACGTTATACGTTATACGCTATACGTTATACGTTATACGTTATACGTAATACGTTATACGTTATACGTTATACGTTATACGTTATACGTTATACGTTATACGTTATACGTTATACGTTATACGTTATACGTTATACGTTTTACGTTATACGTTATACGTTATACGTTATACGTTATAAGTTATACGTTATACGTTATACGTTATACGTTATACGTTATACGTTATACGTTATACGTTATACGTTATACGTTATACGTTATACGTTATACGTTATACGTTATACGTTATACGTTATACGTTATACGTTATACGTTATACGTTATACGTTATACGTTATACGTTATACGTTATACGTTATACGTTATACGTTATACGTTATACGTTATACGTTATACGTTATACGTTATACGTTATACGTTATACGTTATACGTTATACGTTATACGTTATACGTTATACGCTATACGTTATACGTTATACGTTATACGTTATACGTTATACGTTATACGTTATACGTTATACGTTATACGTTATACGTTATACGTTATACGTTATACGTTATACGTTATACGTTATACGTTATACGTTATACGTTATACGTTATACGTTATACGTTATACGTTATACGTTATACCTTATACGTTATACGTTATACGTTATACGTTCTGCGTTATACGTTATACGTTATACGCAGTACGTTATTCGATATACGTTATACGCTGTACGTTAAACGTTATACGTTACACGTTCTGCGTTATACGTTATTCGGAATACGTTATACGCTGTACGTTATACGTTATACGTTACACGTTCTGCGTTATACGTTATACGTTATACGTTACACGCAGTAAGTTATTCGATATACGTTATACGCTGTACGTTAAACGATATACGTTACACGTTCTGCGTTATACGTTTTACGTTATTCGATATACGTTATACGCTGTACGTTATACGTTATACGTTATACGTTATAC
>CAKAJA020000037.1:0-32446 GCA_916610235.2 Lasioglossum morio
TTATACGTTATACGTTATACGTTATACGTTATACGTTATACGTTATTACGTTTATACGTTATACGTTATACGTTATACGTTATACGTTATACGTTATACGTTATACGTTATACGTTATACGTTATATGTTTAACGTTATACGTTATACGTTATACGTTATATGTTGAACGTTAAAAGTTATACGTTATACGTTATACGTTTATACGTTATACGTTATACGTTATACGTTATACGTTATACGTTATACGTTATACGTGTTATACGTTATACGTTATACGTTATACGTTATACGTTATACGTTATACGTTATCGTTATACGTTATACGTTATACGTTATACGTTATACGTTATACGTTATACGTTATACGTTATACGTTGTACGTTATACGTTATACGTTATACGTTATAATTTATACGTTAATACATTATACGTTATACGTTACACGATGTACGTTATACGTTATACATTATACGTTATACGTTATATGTTATACGTTATACGTTATACGTTATACGTTATATGTTAACGTTATACGTTATACGTTGTACGTTATACGTTATACGTTTTACGTTATACGTTATACATTATACGTATACGTTTACGTTATACGTATACGTTATACGTTATACGTTTATACGTTATACGTTATACGTTATACGTTATACGTTATACGTTTACGTTATACGTTATACGTTATACGTTATACGTTATACGTTATAACGTTATACGTTATACGTTATAATTTATACGTTATACGTTTAACATTATACGTTATACGTTATGCGTTATACGTTATACGCTATACGTTATACGTTAGTACGTTATACGTTATACGTTATACGTTAT
Source organism: Lasioglossum morio (assembly GCA_916610235.2). Lineage (NCBI taxonomy): Eukaryota > Metazoa > Arthropoda > Insecta > Hymenoptera > Halictidae > Lasioglossum > Lasioglossum morio. The sequence continues at coordinate 848 of CAKAJA020000037.1, forward strand.
ACGTTATACGTTATACGTTATACGTTATACGTTATAGTACGTTATACGTTTATACGTTATACGTTTATACGTTATACGTTATACGTTATACGTTATACGTTATACGTTATACGTTATACGTTATAACGTTATACGTTATACGTTATACGTTATACGTTATACGTTTAGTACGTTTTTACGTTATACGTTATACGTTATACGTTATATGTTTAACGTTATACGTTATACGTTATACGTTATATGTTGAACGTTATAAGTTATACGTTATACGTTATACGTTATACGTTATACGTTATACGTTATACGTTATACGTTATCCGTTATACGTTATACGTTATACGTTATACGTTATACGTTATACGTTATACGTTTTACGTTATACGTTATACGTTATACGTTATACGTTATACGTTATACGTTATACGTTATACGTTATACGTTATACGTTATACGTTATACGTTATACGTTATACGTTATACGTTATACGTTATACGTTATACGTTATACGTTATACGTTATACGTTATACGTTATACGTTATACGTTATACGTTATACGTTATACGTTATACGTTATACGTTATACGTTATACGTTATATGTTTAACGTTATACGTTATACGTTATACGTTATATGTTGAACGTTAAAAGTTATACGTTATACGTTATACGTTACTACGTTATACGTTATACGTTATACGTTATACGTTATCCGTTATACGTTATACGTTATACGTTATACGTTATACGTTATACGTTATACGTTATACGTTATACGTTATACGTTATACGTTATACGTTATACGTTATACGTTATACGTTATACGTTATACGTTATACGTTATACGTTATACGTTATACGTTATACGTTATACGTTATACGTTATACGTTATACGTTATACGTTATACGTTATACGTTATACGTTATATGTTGAACGTTAAAAGTTATACGTTATACGTTATACGTTATACGTTATACGTTATACGTTATACGTTATAGTTATACGTTTATACGTTATACGTTATACGTTATACGTTATACGTTATACGTTATACGTTATACGTTATACGTTATACGTTATACGATATACGTTATACGTTTAACATTATACGTTATACGTTATGCGTTATACGTTATACGTTATACGTTATACGTTATACATTATACGTTGTACGTTGTACGTTTAACGTTATACGTTATACGTTTAACGTTACACGTTAAACATTATACGTTATACGTTATACATTATACGTTGTACGTTATGCGCTATACGTTATACGTTTAACGTTACACATTATACATTATACGTTATACGTTTAAACGTTATACGTTGTACGTTATAGGTTATACGTTTAACATTATACGTTATACGTTATGCGTTATACGTTATACGTTATACGTTATACGTTATACGTTATACGTTATACGTTATACGTTATACGTCATACGTTATACGTTATACGTTATACGTTATACGTTATACGTTGTACGTTGTACGTTACACGTTATACGTTATCCGTTATAATTTATACGTTATACGTTATACGTTATACGTTATACGTTATACGTTATACGTTATACGTTATACGTTATACGTTATACGTTATACGTTATACGTTATACGTTATACGTTATACGTATACGTTATACGTTATACGTTATACGTTATACGTTATACGTTATACGTTATACGTTATACGTTATACGTTATACGTTATACGTTATACGTTATACGTTATACGTTATACGTTATACGTTATACGTTATACGTTATACGTTATACGTTATACGTTATACGTTATACGTTATACGTTATACGTTATACGTTATACGTTATACGTTTATACGTTATACGTTATACGTTATACGTTATACGTTATACGTTATACGTTATACGTTATACGTTATACGTTATACGTTATACGTTATACGTTATACGTTATACGTTATACGTTATACGTTATACGTTATACGTTATACGTTATACGTTATACGTTATACGTTATACGTTATACGTTATACGTTATACGTTATACGTTATACGTTATACGTTATACGTTATACGTTATACGTTATACCGTTATACGTTATACGTTTATACGTTATACGTTATACGTTATACGTTATACGTTATACGTTATACGTTATACGTTATACGTTATACGTTATACGTTATACGTTATACGTTATACGTTATACGTTATACGTTATACGTTATACGTTATACGTTATACGTTATACGTTATACGTTATACGTTATACGTTATACGTTATACGTTATACGTTATACGTTATACGTTATACGTATACGTTATACGTTATACGTTATACGTTATACGTTATACGTATACGTTATACGTTATACGTTATACGTTATACGTTATACGTTATACGTTATACGTTATACGTTATACGTTATACGTTATACGTTATACGTTATACGTTATACGTTATACGTTATACGTTATACGTTATACGTTATACGTTATACGTTATACGTTTAAACGTTATACGTTATACGTTATACGTTATACGTTATACGTTATACGTTATACGTTTTATCGTTATACGTTATACGTTATACGTTATACGTTATACGTTATACGTTATACGTTATACGTTATACGTTATACGTTATACGTTATACGTTTATACGTTATACGTTATACGTTATACGTTATACGTTATACGTTATACGTTATACGTTATACGTTATACGTTATACGTTATACGTTATACGTTACGTTATACGTTATACGTTATACGTTATACGTTTAAACGTTATACGTTTTACGTTATAGGTTATACGTTTAACATTATACGTTATACGTTATGCGTTATACGTTATACGTTATACGTTATACGTTATACGTTATACGTTATACATTATACGTTATACGTTATACGTTATACATTTATACGTTGTACGTTTAACCTTATACGTTATACGTTTAACGTTACACGGTTATACATTATACGTTATACGTTATAGGTTATAAGTTTAACATTATACGTTACACGTTATACGATATGCGCTATACGTTATACGTTTAACGTTACACGTTATACATTATACGTTATACGTTTAAACGTTATACGTTGTACGTTATAGGTTATACGTTTAACATTATACGTTATACGTTATGCGTATAACGTTATACGTTATTACGTTATACGTTATACGTTATACGTTATACGTTATACGTTATACGTTATACGTTATACGTTATACGTTATACGTTATACGTTATACGTTATACGTTATACGTTATACGTTATACGTTATACGTTATACGTTAGTTATACGTTATACGTTATATGTTTAACGTTATACGGTTATACGTTATACGTTTATATGTTTAACGTTAAAAGTTATATGTTGTTTAACGTTAAAAGTTATACGTTATACGTTATACGTTATACGTTATACGTTATACGTTATACGTTATACGTTATACGTTATACGTTATACGTTATACGTTATACGTTATACGTTATACGTTATACGTTATACGTTATACGTTATACGTTATACGTTATACGTTATACGTTATACGTTATACGTTATACGTTATACGTTATACGTTATACGTTATACGTTATACGTTATACGTTATACGTTATACGTTATACGTTATACGTTATACGTTATACGTTATACGTTATACGTTATACGTTATACGTTATACGTTATACGTTATACGTTATACGTTATACGTTATACGTTATACGTTATACCTTATACGTTATACGTTATACGTTATACGTTATACGTTATACGTTATACGTTATACGTTATACGTTTTACGTTATACGTTATACGTTATACGTTATACGTTATACGTTATACGTTGTACGTTATACGTTATACGTTATACGTTATACGTTATACGTTATATGTTTAACGTTATACGTTATACGTTATACGTTATATGTTTAACGTTAAAAGTTATACGTTATACGTTATATGTTTAACGTTAAAAGTTATACGTTATACGTTATACGTTATACGTTATACGTTATACGTTATACGTTATACGTTATACGTTATACGTTATACGTTATACGTTATAAGTTATACGCTATACGTTATACGTTATACGTTATACGTTATACGTTATACGTTATACGTTATACGTTATACGTTATACGTTATACGTTATACGTTATACGTTATACGTTATACGTTATACGTTATACGTTATACGTTATACGTTATACGTTATACGTTATACGTTATACGTTATACGTTATACGTTATACGTTATACGTTATACGTTATACGTTATACGTTATACGTTATACGTTATACGTTATACGTTATACGTTATACGTTATACGTTATACGTTATACGTTTAAACGTTATACGTTGTACGTTATAGGTTATACGTTTAACATTATACGTTATACGTTATGCGTTATACGTTATACGTTATACGTTATACGTTATACGTTATACGTTATACATTATACGTTATACGTTATACGTTATACATTATACGTTGTACGTTTAACCTTATACGTTATACGTTTAACGTTACACGTTATACATTATACGTTATACGTTATAGGTTATAAGTTTAACATTATACGTTACACGTTATACGATATGCGCTATACGTTATACGTTTAACGTTACACGTTATACATTATACGTTATACGTTTAAACGTTATACGTTGTACGTTATAGGTTATACGTTTAACATTATACGTTATACGTTATGCGTTATACGTTATACGTTATACGTTATACGTTATACGTTATACGTTATACGTTATACGTTATACGTTATACGTTATACGTTATACGTTATACGTTATACGTTATACGTTATACGTTATACGTTATACGTTATACGTTATACGTTATATGTTTAACGTTATACGTTATACGTTATACGTTATATGTTTAACGTTAAAAGTTATATGTTTAACGTTAAAAGTTATACGTTATACGTTATACGTTATACGTTATACGTTATACGTTATACGTTATACGTTATACGTTATACGTTATACGTTATACGTTATACGTTATACGTTATACGTTATACGTTATACGTTATACGTTATACGTTATACGTTATACGTTATACGTTATACGTTATACGTTATACGTTATACGTTATACGTTATACGTTATACGTTATACGTTATACGTTATACGTTATACGTTATACGTTATACGTTATACGTTATACGTTATACGTTATACGTTATACGTTATACGTTATACGTTATACGTTATACGTTATACGTTATACGTTATACGTTATACGTTATACGTTATACGTTATACGTTTAACGTTACACGTTATACATTATACGTTATACGTTTAAACGTTATACGTTGTACGTTATAGGTTATACGTTTAACATTATACGTTATACGTTATGCGTTATACGTTATACGTTATACGTTATACGTTATACGTTATACGTTATACGTTATACGTTATACGTTATACGTTATACGTTATACGTTATACGTTATACGTTATACGTTATACGTTATACGTTATACGTTATACGTTATACGTTATACGTTATATGTTTAACGTTATACGTTATACGTTATACGTTATATGTTTAACGTTAAAAGTTATATGTTTAACGTTAAAAGTTATACGTTATACGTTATACGTTATACGTTATACGTTATACGTTATACGTTATACGTTATACGTTATACGTTATACGTTATACGTTATACGTTATACGTTATACGTTATACGTTATACGTTATACGTTATACGTTATACGTTATACGTTATACGTTATACGTTATACGTTATACGTTATACGTTATACGTTATACGTTATACGTTATACGTTATACGTTATACGTTATACGTTATACGTTATACGTTATACGTTATACGTTATACGTTATACGTTATACGTTATACGTTATACGTTATACGTTATACGTTATACGTTATACGTTATACGTTATACGTTATACGTTATACGTTATACGTTATACGTTATACGTTATACGTTATACGTTATACGTTATACGTTATACGTTATACGTTATACGTTATACGTTATACGTTATACGTTATACGTTATACGTTATACGTTATACGTTATACGTTATACGTTATACGTTATACGTTATACGTTATACGTTATACGTTATACGTTATACGTTATACGTTATACGTTATACGTTATACGTTATACGTTATACGTTATACGTTATACGTTATACGTTATACGTTATACGTTATACGTTATACGTTATACGTTATACGTTATACGTTATACGTTATACGTTATACGTTATACGTTATACGTTATACGTTATACGTTATACGTTATACGTTATACGTTATACGTTATACGTTATACGTTATACGTTATACGTTATACGTTATACGTTATACGTTATACGTTATACGTTATACGTTATACGTTATACGTTATACGTTATACGTTATACGTTATACGTTATACGTTATACGTTATACGTTATACGTTATACGTTATACGTTATACGTTATACGTTATACGTTATACGTTATACGTTATACGTTATACGTTATACGTTATACGTTATACGTTATACGTTATACGTTATACGTTATACGTTATACGTTATACGTTATACGTTATACGTTATACGTTATACGTTATACGTTATACGTTATACGTTATACGTTATACGTTATACGTTATACGTTATACGTTATACGTTATACGTTATACGTTATACGTTATACGTTATACGTTATACGTTATACGTTATACGTTATACGTTATACGTTATACGTTATACGTTATACGTTATACGTTATACGTTATACGTTATACGTTATACGTTATACGTTATACGTTATACGTTATACGTTATACGTTATACGTTATACGTTATACGTTATACGTTATACGTTATACGTTATACGTTATACGTTATACGTTATACGTTATACGTTATACGTTATACGTTATACGTTATACGTTATACGTTATACGTTATACGTTATACGTTATACGTTATACGTTATACGTTATACGTTATACGTTATACGTTATACGTTATACGTTATACGTTATACGTTATACGTTATACGTTATACGTTATACGTTATACGTTATACGTTATACGTTATACGTTTAAACGTTATACGTTGTACGTTATAGGTTATACGTTTAACATTATACGTTATACGTTATGCGTTATACGTTATACGTTATACGTTATACGTTATACGTTATACGTTATACGTTATACATTATACGTTATACGTTATACGTTATACATTATACGTTGTACGTTTAACCTTATACGTTATACGTTTAACGTTACACGTTATACATTATACGTTATACGTTATAGGTTATAAGTTTAACATTATACGTTACACGTTATACGATATGCGCTATACGTTATACGTTTAACGTTACACGTTATACATTATACGTTATACGTTTAAACGTTATACGTTGTACGTTATAGGTTATACGTTTAACATTATACGTTATACGTTATGCGTTATACGTTATACGTTATACGTTATACGTTATACGTTATACGTTATACGTTATACGTTATACGTTATACGTTATACGTTATACGTTATACGTTATACGTTATACGTTATACGTTATACGTTATACGTTATACGTTATACGTTATACGTTATACGTTATACGTTATACGTTATATGTTTAACGTTATACGTTATACGTTATACGTTATATGTTTAACGTTAAAAGTTATATGTTTAACGTTAAAAGTTATACGTTATACGTTATACGTTATACGTTATACGTTATACGTTATACGTTATACGTTATACGTTATACGTTATACGTTATACGTTATACGTTATACGTTATACGTTATACGTTATACGTTATACGTTATACGTTATACGTTATACGTTATACGTTATACGTTATACGTTATACGTTATACGTTATACGTTATACGTTATACGTTATACGTTATACGTTATACGTTATACGTTATACGTTATACGTTATACGTTATACGTTATACGTTATACGTTATACGTTATACGTTATACGTTATACGTTATACGTTATACGTTATACGTTATACGTTATACGTTATACCTTATACGTTATACGTTATACGTTATACGTTATACGTTATACGTTATACGTTATACGTTATACGTTATACGTTTTACGTTATACGTTATACGTTATACGTTATACGTTATACGTTATACGTTGTACGTTATACGTTATACGTTATACGTTATACGTTATACGTTATATGTTTAACGTTATACGTTATACGTTATACGTTATATGTTTAACGTTAAAAGTTATACGTTATACGTTATATGTTTAACGTTAAAAGTTATACGTTATACGTTATACGTTATACGTTATACGTTATACGTTATACGTTATACGTTATACGTTATACGTTATACGTTATACGTTATAAGTTATACGTTATACGTTATACGTTATACGTTATACGTTATACGTTATACGTTATACGTTATACGTTATACGTTATACGTTATACGTTATACGTTATACGTTATACGTTATACGTTATACGTTATACGTTATACGTTATACGTTATACGTTATACGTTATACGTTATACGTTATACGTTATACGTTATACGTTATACGTTATACGTTATACGTTATACGTTATACGTTATACGTTATACGTTATACGTTATACGTTATACGTTATACGTTATACGTTATACGTTATACGTTTAAACGTTATACGTTGTACGTTATAGGTTATACGTTTAACATTATACGTTATACGTTATGCGTTATACGTTATACGTTATACGTTATACGTTATACGTTATACGTTATACATTATACGTTATACGTTATACGTTATACATTATACGTTGTACGTTTAACCTTATACGTTATACGTTTAACGTTACACGTTATACATTATACGTTATACGTTATAGGTTATAAGTTTAACATTATACGTTACACGTTATACGATATGCGCTATACGTTATACGTTTAACGTTACACGTTATACATTATACGTTATACGTTTAAACGTTATACGTTGTACGTTATAGGTTATACGTTTAACATTATACGTTATACGTTATGCGTTATACGTTATACGTTATACGTTATACGTTATACGTTATACGTTATACGTTATACGTTATACGTTATACGTTATACGTTATACGTTATACGTTATACGTTATACGTTATACGTTATACGTTATACGTTATACGTTATACGTTATACGTTATACGTTATATGTTTAACGTTATACGTTATACGTTATACGTTATATGTTTAACGTTAAAAGTTATATGTTTAACGTTAAAAGTTATACGTTATACGTTATACGTTATACGTTATACGTTATACGTTATACGTTATACGTTATACGTTATACGTTATACGTTATACGTTATACGTTATACGTTATACGTTATACGTTATACGTTATACGTTATACGTTATACGTTATACGTTATACGTTATACGTTATACGTTATACGTTATACGTTATACGTTATACGTTATACGTTATACGTTATACGTTATACGTTATACGTTATACGTTATACGTTATACGTTATACGTTATACGTTATACGTTATACGTTATACGTTATACGTTATACGTTATACGTTATACGTTATACGTTATACGTTATACGTTATACGTTATACGTTATACGTTTAACGTTACACGTTATACATTATACGTTATACGTTTAAACGTTATACGTTGTACGTTATAGGTTATACGTTTAACATTATACGTTATACGTTATGCGTTATACGTTATACGTTATACGTTATACGTTATACGTTATACGTTATACGTTATACGTTATACGTTATACGTTATACGTTATACGTTATACGTTATACGTTATACGTTATACGTTATACGTTATACGTTATACGTTATACGTTATATGTTTAACGTTATACGTTATACGTTATACGTTATATGTTTAACGTTAAAAGTTATATGTTTAACGTTAAAAGTTATACGTTATACGTTATACGTTATACGTTATACGTTATACGTTATACGTTATACGTTATACGTTATACGTTATACGTTATACGTTATACGTTATACGTTATACGTTATACGTTATACGTTATACGTTATACGTTATACGTTATACGTTATACGTTATACGTTATACGTTATACGTTATACGTTATACGTTATACGTTATACGTTATACGTTATACGTTATACGTTATACGTTATACGTTATACGTTATACGTTATACGTTATACGTTATACGTTATACGTTATACGTTATACGTTATACGTTATACGTTATACGTTATACGTTATACGTTATACGTTATACGTTATACGTTATACGTTATACGTTATACGTTATACGTTATACGTTATACGTTATACGTTATACGTTATACGTTATACGTTATACGTTATACGTTATACGTTATACGTTATACGTTATACGTTATACGTTATACGTTATACGTTATACGTTATACGTTATACGTTATACGTTATACGTTATACGTTATACGTTATACGTTATACGTTATACGTTATACGTTATACGTTATACGTTATACGTTATACGTTATACGTTATACGTTATACGTTATACGTTATACGTTATACGTTATACGTTATACGTTATACGTTATACGTTATACGTTATACGTTATACCTTATACGTTATACGTTATACGTTATACGTTATACGTTATACGTTATACGTTATACGTTATACGTTTTACGTTATACGTTATACGTTATACGTTATACGTTATACGTTATACGTTATACGTTATACGTTATACGTTATACGTTATACGTTATACGTTATACGTTATATGTTTAACGTTATACGTTATACGTTATACGTTATATGTTTAACGTTAAAAGTTATACGTTATACGTTATATGTTTAACGTTAAAAGTTATACGTTATACGTTATTTGTTATACGTTATACGTTATACGTTATACGTTGTACGTTGTACGTTGTACGTTATACGTTATACGTTATACGTTATACGTTATACGTTATACGTTATACGTTATACGTTATACGTTATAAGTTATACGCTATACGTTATACGTTATACGTTATACGTTATACGTTATACGTTATACGTTATACGTTATACGTTATACGTTATACGTTATACGTTACACGTTATACGTTATACGATATACGTTATACGTTTAACATTATACGTTATACGTTATATGTCATACATTATACGTTATACGTTATACGTTATACATTATATGTTGTACGTTTAACCTTATACGTTATACGTTACACGTTATACGTTATACGTTTAACGTTACACGTTATACATTATACGTTATACGTTATAGGTTATAAGTTTAACATTATACGTTACACGTTATACGTTATGCGCTATACGTTATACGTTTAACGTTACACGTTATACGTTATACGTTATATGTTTAACGTTATACGTTATATGTTGTACGTTATACGTTATACGTTTAACGTTATACGTTATACATTATACGTTATACGTTATAAGTTATACGTTATACGTTATACGTTATACGTTATACGTTATACGTTATACGTTATACGTTATACGTTATACGTTATACGTTATACGTTATACGTTATACGTTATACGTTATACGTTATACGTTATACGTTATACGTTATACGTTATACGTTATACGTTATACGTTATACGTTATACGTTATACGTTATACGTTATACGTTATACGTTATACGTTATAATTTATACGTTATACGTTTAACATTATACGTTATACGTTATGCGTTATACGTTATACGCTATACGTTATACGTTATACGTTATACGTTATACGTTATACGTTATACGTTATACGTTATACGTTATACGTTATACGTTATACGTTATACGTTATACGTTATACGTTATACGTTATACGTTATACGTTATACGTTATACGTTATACGTTATACGTTATACGTTATACGTTATACGTTATACGTTATACGTTATACGTTATACGTTATACGTTATATGTTTAACGTTATACGTTATACGTTATACGTTATATGTTGAACGTTAAAAGTTATACGTTATACGTTATACGTTATACGTTATACGTTATACGTTATACGTTATACGTTATACGTTATACGTTATCCGTTATACGTTATACGTTATACGTTATACGTTATACGTTATACGTTATACGTTATACGTTTTACGTTATACGTTATACGTTATACGTTATACGTTATACGTTATACGTTATACGTTATACGTTATACGTTATACGTTATACGTTATACGTTATACGTTATACGTTATACGTTATACGTTATACGTTATACGTTATACGTTATATGTTTAACGTTATACGTTATACGTTATACGTTATATGTTGAACGTTAAAAGTTATACGTTATACGTTATACGTTATACGTTATACGTTATACGTTATACGTTATACGTTATACGTTATACGTTATACGTTATACGTTATACGTTATACGTTATACGTTATACGTTATACGTTATACGTTATACGTTATACGTTATACGATATACGTTATACGTTTAACATTATACGTTATACGTTATGCGTTATACGTTATACGTTATACGTTATACATTATACGTTGTACGTTGTACGTTTAACGTTATACGTTATACGTTTAACGTTACACGTTAAACATTATACGTTATACGTTATACATTATACATTGTACGTTTAACGTTATACGTTATACGTTTAACGTTACACGTCAAACATTATACGTTATACGTTATAGATTATAAGTTTAACATTATACGTTACACGTTATACGTTATGCGCTATACGTTATACGTTTAACGTTACACATTATACATTATACGTTATACGTTTAAACGTTATACGTTGTACGTTATAGGTTATACGTTTAACATTATACGTTATACGTTATGCGTTATACGTTATACGTTATACGTTATACGTTATACGTTATACGTTATACGTTATACGTTATACGTTATACGTTATACGTTATACGTCATACGTTATACGTTATACGTTATACGTTATACGTTATACGTTGTACGTTGTACGTTACACGTTATACGTTATACGTTATAATTTATACGTTATACGTTATACGTTATACGTTATACCTTATACGTTATACGTTATACGTTATACGTTATATGTTATACGTTATACGTTATACGTTATACGTTATACGTTATACGTTATACGTTATACGTTATACGTTATACGTTATACGTTATACGTTATACGTTATACGTTATACGTTATACGTTATACGTTATACGTTATACGTTATACGTTATACGTTATACGTTATACGTTATACGTTATACGTTATACGTTATACGTTATACGTTATACGTTATACGTTATACGTTATACGTTATACGTTATACGTTATACGTTATACGTTATACGTTATACGTTATACGTTATACGTTATACGTTATACGTTATACGTTATACGTTATACGTTATACGTTATACGTTATACGTTATACGTTATACGTTATACGTTATACGTTATACGTTATACGTTATACGTTATACGTTATACGTTATACGTTATACGTTATACGTTATACGTTATACGTTATACGTTATACGTTATACGTTATACGTTATACGTTATACGTTATACGATATACGTTATACGTTTAACATTATACGTTATACGTTATGCGTTATACGTTATACGTTATACGTTATACATTATACGTTGTACGTTGTACGTTTAACGTTATACGTTATACGTTTAACGTTACACGTTAAACATTATACGTTATACGTTATACATTATACATTGTACGTTTAACGTTATACGTTATACGTTTAACGTTACACGTCAAACATTATACGTTATACGTTATAGATTATAAGTTTAACATTATACGTTACACGTTATACGTTATGCGCTATACGTTATACGTTTAACGTTACACATTATACATTATACGTTATACGTTTAAACGTTATACGTTGTACGTTATAGGTTATACGTTTAACATTATACGTTATACGTTATGCGTTATACGTTATACGTTATACGTTATACGTTATACGTTATACGTTATACGTCATACGTTATACGTTATACGTTATACGTTATACGTTGTACGTTGTACGTTACACGTTATACGTTATACGTTATAATTTATACGTTATACGTTATACGTTATACGTTATACCTTATACGTTATACGTTATACGTTATACGTTATATGTTATACGTTATACGTTATACGTTATACGTTATACGTTATACGTTATACGTTATACGTTATACGTTATACGTTATACGTTATACGTTATACGTTATACGTTATACGTTATACGTTATACGTTATACGTTATACGTTATACGTTATACGTTATACGTTATACGTTATACGTTATACGTTATACGTTATACGTTATACGATATACGTTATACGTTTAACATTATACGTTATACGTTATGCGTTATACGTTATACGTTATACGTTATACATTATACGTTGTACGTTGTACGTTTAACGTTATACGTTATACGTTTAACGTTACACGATAAACATTATACGTTATACGTTATACATTATACATTGTACGTTTAACGTTATACGTTATACGTTTAACGTTACACGTCAAACATTATACGTTATACGTTATAGATTATAAGTTTAACATTATACGTTACACGTTATACGTTATGCGCTATACGTTATACGTTATACGTTATACGTTTAACGTTACACGATAAACATTATACGTTATACGTTATACATTATACATTGTACGTTTAACGTTATACGTTATACGTTATACGTTATACGTTATACGTTATACGTTATACGTTATACGTTATACGTTATACGTTATACGTTATACGTTATACGTTATACGTTATACGTTATACGTTATACGTTATACGTTATACGTTATACGTTATACGTTATACGTTATACGTTATACGTTATACGTTATACGTTATACGTTATACGATATACGTTATACGTTTAACATTATACGTTATACGTTATGCGTTATACGTTATACGTTATACGTTATACATTATACGTTGTACGTTGTACGTTTAACGTTATACGTTATACGTTTAACGTTACACGATAAACATTATACGTTATACGTTATACATTATACATTGTACGTTTAACGTTATACGTTATACGTTTAACGTTACACGTCAAACATTATACGTTATACGTTATAGATTATAAGTTTAACATTATACGTTACACGTTATACGTTATGCGCTATACGTTATACGTTATACGTTATACGTTTAACGTTACACGATAAACATTATACGTTATACGTTATACATTATACATTGTACGTTTAACGTTATACGTTATACGTTATACGTTATACGTTATACGTTATACGTTATACGTTATACGTTATACGTTATACGTTATACGTTATACGTTATACGTTATACGTTATACGTTATACGTTATACGTTATACGTTATACGTTATACGTTATACGTTATACGTTATACGTTATACGTTATACGTTATACGTTATACGTTATACGTTATACGTTATACGTTATACGTTATACGTTATACGTTATACGTTATACGTTATACGTTATACGTTATACGTTATACGTTATACGTTATACGTTATACGTTATACGTTATACGTTATACGTTATACGTTATACGTTATACGTTATACGTTATACGTTATACGTTATACGTTATACGTTATACGTTATACGTTATACGTTATACGTTATACGTTATACGTTATACGTTATACGTTATACGTTATACGTTATACGTTATACGTTATACGTTATACGTTATACGTTATACGTTATACGTTATACGTTATACGTTATACGTTATACGTTATACGTTATACGTTATACGTTATACGTTATACGTTATACGTTATACGTTATACGTTATACGTTATACGTTATACGTTATACGTTATACGTTATACGTTATACGTTATACGTTATACGTTATACGTTATACGTTATACGTTATACGTTATACGTTATACGTTATACGTTATACGTTATACGTTATACGTTATACGTTATACGTTATACGTTATACGTTATACGTTATACGTTATACGTTATACGTTATACGTTATACGTTATACGTTATACGTTATACGTTATACGTTATACGTTATACGTTATACGTTATACGTTATACGTTATACGTTATACGTTATACGTTATACGTTATACGTTATACGTTATACGTTATACGTTATACGTTATACGTTATACGTTATACGTTATACGTTATACGTTATACGTTATACGTTATACGTTATACGTTATACGTTATACGTTATACGTTATACGTTATACGTTATACGTTATACGTTATACGTTATACGTTATACCTTATACGTTATACCTTAAACGTTATACGTTATACGTTATACGTTATACGTTATACGTTATACGTTATACGTTATACGTTATACGTTATACGTTATACGTTATACGTTATACGTTATACGTTATACGTTATACGTTATACGTTATA
The DNA here is from genome assembly GCA_916610235.2 of Lasioglossum morio. NCBI lineage: Eukaryota > Metazoa > Arthropoda > Insecta > Hymenoptera > Halictidae > Lasioglossum > Lasioglossum morio. The sequence continues at coordinate 17,384 of CAKAJA020000037.1, forward strand.
CGTTATACGTTATACGTTATACGTTATACGTTATACGTTATACGTTATACGTTATACGTTATACGTTATACGTTATACGTTATACGTTTTACGTTATACGTTATACGTTATACGTTATACGTTATACGTTATACGTTATACGTTATACGTTATTTGTTATACGTTATACGTTATACGTTATACGTTATACGTTATACGTTATACGTTATACGTTATACGTTATACGTTATACGTTATACGTTATACGTTATACGTTATACGTTATACGATATACGTTATACGTTTAACATTATACGTTATACGTTATGCGTTATACGTTATACGTTATACGTTATACATTATACGTTGTACGTTGTACGTTTAACGTTATACGTTATACGTTTAACGTTACACGATAAACATTATACGTTATACGTTATACATTATACATTGTACGTTTAACGTTATACGTTATACGTTTAACGTTACACGTCAAACATTATACGTTATACGTTATAGATTATAAGTTTAACATTATACGTTACACGTTATACGTTATGCGCTATACGTTATACGTTTAACGTTACACATTATACATTATACGTTATACGTTTAAACGTTATACGTTGTACGTTATAGGTTATACGTTTAACATTATACGTTATACGTTATGCGTTATACGTTATACGTTATACGTTATACGTTATACGTTATACGTTATACGTTATACGTCATACGTTATACGTTATACGTTATACGTTATACGTTATACGATGTACGTTGTACGTTACACGTTATACGTTATACGTTATAATTTATACGTTATACGTTATACGTTATACGTTATACCTTATACGTTATACGTTATACGTTATACGTTATATGTTATACGTTATACGTTATACGTTATACGTTATACGTTATACGTTATACGTTATACGTTATACGTTATACGTTATACGTTATACGTTATACGTTATACGTTATACGTTATACGTTATACGTTATACGTTATACGTTATACGTTATACGTTATACGTTATACGTTATACGTTATACGTTATACGTTATACGTTATACGTTATACGTTATACGTTATACGTTATACGTTATACGTTATACGTTATACGTTATACGTTATACGTTATACGTTATACGTTATACGTTATACGTTATACGTTATACGTTATACGTTATACGTTATACGTTATACGTTATACGTTATACGTTATACGTTATACGTTATACGTTATACGTTATACGTTATACGTTATACGTTATACGTTATACGTTATACGTTATACGTTATACGTTATACGTTATACGTTATACGTTATACGTTATACGTTATACGTTATACGTTATACGTTATACGTTATACGCTATACGTTATACGTTATACGTTATACGTTATACGTTATACGTTATACGTTATACGTTATACGTTATACGTTATACGTTATACGTTATACGTTATACGTTATACGTTATACGTTATACGTTATACGTTATACGTTATACGTTATACGTTATACGTTATACGTTATACGTTATACGTTATACGTTATACGTTATACGTTATACGTTATACGTTATACGTTATGCGTTATACGTTATACGTTATACGTTATACGTTATACGTTATACGTTATACGTTATACGTTATACGTTATACGTTATACGTTGTACGTTATACGTTATACGTTATACGTTATAATTTATACGTTTACATTATACGTTATACGTTACACGATGTACGTTTTACGTTATACATTATACGTTATACGTTATACGTTATACGTTATACGTTATACGTTATACGTTATACGTTATACGTTATATGTTTAACGTTATACGTTATACGTTGTACGTTATACGTTATACGTTTAACGTTATACGTTATACATTATACGTTATACGTTATACGTTATTCCTTTTTACGTTATACGTTATACGTTATACGTTATACGTTATACGTTATACGTTATACGTTATACGTTATACGTTATACGTTATACGTTATACGTTATACGTTATACGTTATACGTTATACGTTTAACGTTACACGTCAAACATTATACGTTATACGTTATAGATTATAAGTTTAACATTATACGTTATACATTATACGTTGTACGTTGTACGTTTAACGTTATACGTTATACGTTTAACGTTACACGATAAACATTATACGTTATACGTTATACATTATACATTGTACGTTTAACGTTATACGTTATACGTTATACGTTATACGTTATACGTTATACGTTATACGTTATACGTTATACGTTATACGTTATACGTTATACGTTATACGTTATACGTTATACGTTATACGTTATACGTTATACGTTATACGTTATACGTTATACGTTATACGTTATACGTTATACGTTATACGTTATACGTTATACGTTATACGTTATACGTTATACGTTATACGTTATACGTTATACGTTATACGTTATACGTTATACGTTATACGTTATACGTTATACGTTATACGTTATACGTTATACGTTATACGTTATACGTTATACGTTATACGTTATACGTTATACGTTATACGTTATACGTTATACGTTATACGTTATACGTTATACGTTATACGTTATACGTTATACGTTATACGTTATACGTTATACGTTATACGTTATACGTTATACGTTATACGTTATACGTTATACGTTATACGTTATACGTTATACGTTATACGTTATACGTTATACGTTATACGTTATACGTTATACGTTATACGTTATACGTTATACGTTATACGTTATACGTTATACGTTATACGTTATACGTTATACGTTATACGTTATACGTTATACGTTATACGTTATACGTTATACGTTATACGTTATACGTTATACGTTATACGTTATACGTTATACGTTATACGTTATACGTTATACGTTACTGCGTTATACGTTATACCTTATACGTTATACCTTAAACGTTATACGTTATACGTTATACGTTATACGTTATACGTTATACGTTATACGTTATACGTTATACGTTATACGTTATACGTTATACGTTATACGTTATACGTTATACGTTATACGTTATACGTTATACGTTATACGTTATACGTTATACGTTATACGTTATACGTTATACGTTATACGTTATACGTTATACGTTATACGTTATACGTTATACGTTATACGTTATACGTTATAGGTTATACGTTATACGTTATACGTTTTACGTTATACGTTATACGTTATACGTTATACGTTATACGTTATACGTTATACGTTATACGTTATACGTTATACGTTATACGTTATACGTTATACGTTATACGTTATACGTTATACGTTATACGTTATACGTTATACGTTATACGTTATACGTTATACGTTATACGTTATACCTTATACGTTATACCTTATACGTTATACCTTAAACGTTATACGTTATACGTTATACGTTATACGTTATACGTTATACGTTATACGTTATACGTTATACGTTATACGTTATACGTTATACGTTATACGTTATACGTTATACGTTATACGTTATACGTTATACGTTATACGTTATACGTTATACGTTATACGTTATACGTTATACGTTATACGTTATACGTTATACGTTATACGTTATACGTTATACGTTATACGTTATACGATATACGTTATACGTTTAACATTATACGTTATACGTTATGCGTTATACGTTATACGTTATACGTTATACGTTATACATTATACGTTGTACGTTGTACGTTTAACGTTATACGTTATACGTTTAACGTTACACGTTAAACATTATACGTTATACGTTATACATTATACATTGTACGTTTAACGTTATACGTTATACGTTTAACGTTATACGTTATACGTTATACGTTATACGTTATACGTTATACGTTATACGTTATACGATATACGTTATACGTTTAACATTATACGTTATACGTTATGCGTTATACGTTATACGTTATACGTTATACGTTATACGATATACGTTATACGTTTAACATTATACGTTATACGTTATGCGTTATACGTTATACGTTATACGTTATACATTATACGTTATACGTTATACGTTATACGTTTAACGTTACACGATAAACATTATACGTTATACGTTATACATTATACATTGTACGTTTAACGTTATACGTTATACGTTTAACGTTACACGTCAAACATTATACGTTATACGTTATAGATTATAAGTTTAACATTATACGTTACACGTTATACGTTATGCGCTATACGTTATACGTTTAACGTTACACATTATACATTATACGTTATACGTTTAAACGTTATACGTTGTACGTTATAGGTTATACGTTTAACATTATACGTTATACGTTATGCGTTATACGTTATACGTTATACGTTATACGTTATACGTTATACGTTATACGTTATACGTCATACGTTATACGTTATACGTTATACGTTATACGTTATACGATGTACGTTGTACGTTACACGTTATACGTTATACGTTATAATTTATACGTTATACGTTATACGTTATACGTTATACCTTATACGTTATACGTTATACGTTATACGTTATATGTTATACGTTATACGTTATACGTTATACGTTATACGTTATACGTTATACGTTATACGTTATACGTTATACGTTATACGTTATACGTTATACGTTATACGTTATACGTTATACGTTATACGTTATACGTTATACGTTATACGTTATACGTTATACGTTATACGTTATACGTTATACGTTATACGTTATACCTTATACGTTATACCTTATACGTTATACCTTAAACGTTATACGTTATACGTTATACGTTATACGTTATACGTTATACGTTATACGTTATACGTTATACGTTATACGTTATACGTTATACGTTATACGTTATACGTTATACGTTATACGTTATACGTTATACGTTATACGTTATACGTTATACGTTATACGTTATACGTTATACGTTATACGTTATACGTTATACGTTATACGTTATACGTTATACGTTATACGTTATACGTTATACGTTATACGTTATACGTTATACGTTATACGTTATACGTTATACGTTATACGTTATACGATATACGTTATACGTTTAACATTATACGTTATACGTTATGCGTTATACGTTATACGTTATACGTTATACGTTATACATTATACGTTGTACGTTGTACGTTTAACGTTATACGTTATACGTTTAACGTTACACGATAAACATTATACGTTATACGTTATACATTATACATTGTACGTTTAACGTTATACGTTATACGTTTAACGTTATACGTTATACGTTATACGTTATACGTTATACGTTATACGTTATACGTTATACGATATACGTTATACGTTTAACATTATACGTTATACGTTATGCGTTATACGTTATACGTTATACGTTATACGTTATACGATATACGTTATACGTTTAACATTATACGTTATACGTTATGCGTTATACGTTATACGTTATACGTTATACATTATACGTTGTACGTTGTACGTTTAACGTTATACGTTATACGTTTAACGTTACACGATAAACATTATACGTTATACGTTATACATTATACATTGTACGTTTAACGTTATACGTTATACGTTTAACGTTACACGTCAAACATTATACGTTATACGTTATAGATTATAAGTTTAACATTATACGTTACACGTTATACGTTATGCGCTATACGTTATACGTTTAACGTTACACATTATACATTATACGTTATACGTTTAAACGTTATACGTTGTACGTTATAGGTTATACGTTTAACATTATACGTTATACGTTATGCGTTATACGTTATACGTTATACGTTATACGTTATACGTTATACGTTATACGTTATACGTCATACGTTATACGTTATACGTTATACGTTATACGTTATACGTTGTACGTTGTACGTTACACGTTATACGTTATACGTTATAATTTATACGTTATACGTTATACGTTATACGTTATACCTTATACGTTATACGTTATACGTTATACGTTATACGTTATACGTTATACGTTATACGTTATACGTTATACGTTATACGTTATACGTTATACGTTATACGTTATACGTTATACGTTATACGTTATACGTTATACGTTATACGTTATACGTTATACGTTATACGTTATACGTTATACGTTATACGTTATACGTTATACGTTATACGTTATACGTTATACGTTATACGTTATACGTTATACGTTATACGTTATACGTTATACGTTATACGTTATACGTTATACGTTATACGTTATACGTTATACGTTATACGTTATACGTTATACGTTATACGTTATACGTTATACGTTATACGTTATACGTTATACGTTATACGTTATACGTTATACGTTATACGTTATACGTTATACGTTATACGTTATACGTTATACGTTATACGTTATACGTTATACGTTATACGTTATACGTTATACGTTATACGTTATACGTTATACGTTATACGTTATACGTTATACGTTATACGTTATACGTTATACGTTATACGTTATACGTTATACGTTATACGTTATACGTTATACGTTATACGTTATACGTTATACGCTATACGTTATACGTTATACGTTATACGTTATACGTTATACGTTATACGTTATACGTTATACGTTATACGTTATACGTTATACGTTATACGTTATACGTTATACGTTATACGTTATACGTTATACGTTATACGTTATACGTTATACGTTATACGTTATACGTTATACGTTATACGTTATACGTTATACGTTATACGTTATACGTTATACGTTATACGTTATACGTTATACGTTATACGTTATACGTTATACGTTATACGTTATACGTTATACGTTATACGTTATACGTTGTACGTTATACGTTATACGTTATACGTTATAATTTATACGTTATACATTATACGTTATACGTTTCACGATGTACGTTATACGTTATACATTATACGTTATACGTTATACGTTATACGTTATACGTTATACGTTATACGTTATACGTTATATGTTTAACGTTATACGTTATACGTTGTACGTTATACGTTATACGTTTAACGTTATACGTTATACATTATACGTTATACGTTATACGTTATTCCTTTTTACGTTATACGTTATACGTTATACGTTATACGTTATACGTTATACGTTATACGTTATACGTTATACGTTATACGTTATACGTTATACGTTATACGTTATACGTTATACGTTATACGTTATACGTTATACGTTATACGTTATACGTTTAACGTTACACGTCAAACATTATACGTTATACGTTATAGATTATAAGTTTAACATTATACGTTATACATTATACGTTGTACGTTGTACGTTTAACGTTATACGTTATACGTTTAACGTTACACGATAAACATTATACGTTATACGTTATACATTATACATTGTACGTTTAACGTTATACGTTATACGTTATACGTTATACGTTATACGTTATACGTTATACGTTATACGTTATACGTTATACGTTATACGTTATACGTTATACGTTATACGTTATACGTTATACGTTATACGTTATACGTTATACGTTATACGTTATACGTTATACGTTATACGTTATACGTTATACGTTATACGTTATACGTTATACGTTATACGTTATACGTTATACGTTATACGTTATACGTTATACGTTATACGTTATACGTTATACGTTATACGTTATACGTTATACGTTATACGTTATACGTTATACGTTATACGTTATACGTTATACGTTATACGTTATACGTTATACGTTATACGTTATACGTTATACGTTATACGTTATACGTTATACGTTATACGTTATACGTTATACGTTATACGTTATACGTTATACGTTATACGTTATACGTTATACGTTATACGTTATACGTTATACGTTATACGTTATACGATATACGTTATACGTTATACGTTATACGTTATACGTTATACGTTATACGTTATACGTTATACGTTATACGTTATACGTTATACGTTATACGTTATACGTTATACGTTATACGTTATACGTTATACGTTATACGTTATACGTTATACGTTATACGTTATACGTTATACGTTATACGTTATACGTTATACGTTATACGTTATACGTTATACGTTATACGTTATACGTTATACGTTATACGTTATACGTTATACGTTATACGTTATACGTTATACGTTATACGTTATACGTTATACGTTATACGTTATACCTTATACGTTATACCTTAAACGTTATACGTTATACGTTATACGTTATACGTTATACGTTATACGTTATACGTTATACGTTATACGTTATACGTTATACGTTATACGTTATACGTTATACGTTATACGTTATACGTTATACGTTATACGTTATACGTTATACGTTATACGTTATACGTTATACGTTATACGTTATACGTTATACGTTATACGTTATACGTTATACGTTATACGTTTTACGTTATACGTTATACGTTATACGTTATACGTTATACGTTATACGTTATACGTTATACGTTATACGTTATACGTTATACGTTATACGTTATACGTTATACGTTATACGTTATACGTTATACGTTATACGTTATACGTTATACGTTATACGTTATACGTTATACGTTATACGTTATACGTTATACGTTATACGTTATACGTTATACGTTATACCTTATACGTTATACCTTATACGTTATACCTTAAACGTTATACGTTATACGTTATACGTTATACGTTATACGTTATACGTTATACGTTATACGTTATACGTTATACGTTATACGTTATACGTTATACGTTATACGTTATACGTTATACGTTATACGTTATACGTTATACGTTATACGTTATACGTTATACGTTATACGTTATACGTTATACGTTATACGTTATACGTTATACGTTATACGTTATACGTTATACGTTATACGTTATACGTTATACGTTATACGTTATACGTTATACGTTATACGTTATACGTTATACGTTATACGTTATACGTTATACGTTATACGTTATACGTTATACGTTATACGTTATACGTTATACGTTATACGTTATACGTTGTACGTTGTACGTTTAACGTTATACGTTATACGTTTAACGTTACACGTTAAACATTATACGTTATACGTTATACATTATACATTGTACGTTTAACGTTATACGTTATACGTTTAACGTTACACGTCAAACATTATACGTTATACGTTATAGATTATAAGTTTAACATTATACGTTATACGTTATACGTTATACGTTATACGTTATACGTTATACGTTATACGTTATACGTTATACGTTATACGTTATACGTTATACGTTATACGTTGTACGTTGTACGTTTAACGTTATACGTTATACGTTTAACGTTACACGTTAAACATTATACGTTATACGTTATACATTATACATTGTACGTTTAACGTTATACGTTATACGTTTAACGTTACACGTCAAACATTATACGTTATACGTTATAGATTATAAGTTTAACATTATACGTTACACGTTATACGTTATGCGCTATACGTTATACGTTTAACGTTACACATTATACATTATACGTTATACGTTTAAACGTTATACGTTGTACGTTATAGGTTATACGTTTAACATTATACGTTATACGTTATGCGTTATACGTTATACGTTATACGTTATACGTTATACGTTATACGTTATACGTTATACGTTATACGTTATACGTCATACGTTATACGTTATACGTTATACGTTATACGTTATACGTTATACGTTGTACGTTGTACGTTACACGTTATACGTTATACGTTATAATTTATACGTTATACGTTATACGTTATACGTTATACCTTATACGTTATACGTTATACGTTATACGTTATATGTTATACGTTATACGTTATACGTTATACGTTATACGTTATACGTTATACGTTATACGTTATACGTTATACGTTATACGTTATACGTTATACGTTATACGTTATACGTTATACGTTATACGTTATACGTTATACGTTATACGTTATACGTTATACGTTATACGTTATACGTTATACGTTATACGTTATACGTTATACGTTATACGTTATACGTTATACGTTATACGTTATACGTTATACGTTATACGTTATACGTTATACGTTATACGTTATACGTTATACGTTATACGTTATACGTTATACGTTATACGTTATACGTTATACGTTATACGTTATACGTTATACGTTATACGTTATACGTTATACGTTATACGTTATACGTTATACGTTATACGTTGTACGTTATACGTTATACGTTATACGTTATAATTTATACGTTATACATTATACGTTATACGTTACACGATGTACGTTATACGTTATACATTATACGTTATACGTTATACGTTATACGTTATACGTTATACGTTATACGTTATACGTTATACGTTATACGTTATATGTTTAACGTTATACGTTATACGTTGTACGTTATACGTTATACGTTTAACGTTATACGTTATACATTATACGTTATACGTTATACGTTATTCCTTTTTACGTTATACGTTATACGTTATACGTTATACGTTATACGTTATACGTTATACGTTATACGTTATACGTTATACGTTATACGTTATACGTTATACGTTATACGTTATACGTTATACGTTATACGTTATACGTTATACGTTATACGTTATACGTTATACGTTATACGTTTAACGTTACACGTCAAACATTATACGTTATACGTTATAGATTATAAGTTTAACATTATACGTTATACATTATACGTTGTACGTTGTACGTTTAACGTTATACGTTATACGTTTAACGTTACACGATAAACATTATACGTTATACGTTATACATTATACATTGTACGTTTAACGTTATACGTTATACGTTATACGTTATACGTTATACGTTATACGTTATACGTTATACGTTATACGTTATACGTTATACGTTATACGTTATACGTTATACGTTATACGTTATACGTTATACGTTATACGTTATACGTTATACGTTATACGTTATACGTTATACGTTATACGTTATACGTTATACGTTATACGTTATAAATTATACGTTATACGTTATACGTTATACGTTATACGTTATACGTTATACGTTATACGTTATACGTTATACGTTATACGTTATACGTTATACGTTATACGTTATACGTTATACGTTATACGTTATACGTTATACGTTATACGTTATACGTTATACGTTATACGTTATACGTTATACGTTATACGTTATACGTTATACGTTATACGTTATACGTTATACGTTATACGTTATACGTTATACGTTATACGTTATACGTTATACGTTATACGTTATACGTTATACGTTATACGTTATACGTTATACGTTATACGTTATACGTTATACGTTATACGTTATACGTTATACGTTATACGTTATACGTTATACGTTATACGTTATACGTTATACGTTATACGTTATACGTTATACGTTATACGTTATACGTTGTACGTTATACGTTATACGTTATACGTTATAATTTATACGTTATACATTATACGTTATACGTTACACGATGTACGTTATACGTTATACATTATACGTTATACGTTATACGTTATACGTTATACGTTATACGTTATACGTTATACGTTATATGTTTAACGTTATACGTTATACGTTGTACGTTATACGTTATACGTTTAACGTTATACGTTATACATTATACGTTATACGTTATACGTTATTCCTTTTTACGTTATACGTTATACGTTATACGTTATACGTTATACGTTATACGTTATACGTTATACGTTATACGTTATACGTTATACGTTATACGTTATACGTTATACGTTATACGTTATACGTTATACGTTTAACGTTACACGTCAAACATTATACGTTATACGTTATAGATTATAAGTTTAACATTATACGTTATACATTATACGTTGTACGTTGTACGTTTAACGTTATACGTTATACGTTTAACGTTACACGATAAACATTATACGTTATACGTTATAGATTATAAGTTTAACATTATACGTTATACGTTATACATTATACGTTATACGTTATACGTTATACGTTATACGTTATACGTTATACGTTATACGTTATATGTTTAACGTTATACGTTATACGTTGTACGTTATACGTTATACGTTATACGTTATACGTTATACGTTATACGTTATACGTTATACGTTATACGTTATACGTTATACGTTATACGTTATACGTTATACGTTGTACGTTATACGTTATACGTTATACGTTATAATTTATACGTTATACATTATACGTTATACGTTACACGATGTACGTTATACGTTATACATTATACGTTATACGTTATACGTTATACGTTATACGTTATACGTTATACGTTATACGTTATACGTTATATGTTTAACGTTATACGTTATACGTTGTACGTTATACGTTATACGTTTAACGTTATACGTTATACATTATACGTTATACGTTATACGTTATTCCTTTTTACGTTATACGTTATACGTTATACGTTATACGTTATACGTTATACGTTATACGTTATACGTTATACGTTATACGTTATACGTTATACGTTATACGTTATACGTTATACGTTATACGTTATACGTTATACGTTATACGTTTAACGTTACACGTCAAACATTATACGTTATACGTTATAGATTATAAGTTTAACATTATACGTTATACATTATACGTTGTACGTTGTACGTTTAACGTTATACGTTATACGTTTAACGTTACACGATAAACATTATACGTTATACGTTATAGATTATAAGTTTAACATTATACGTTATACATTATACGTTGTACGTTGTACGTTTAACGTTATACGTTATACGTTTAACGTTACACGATAAACATTATACGTTATACGTTATACATTATACATTGTACGTTTAACGTTATACGTTATACGTTATACGTTATACGTTATACGTTATACGTTATACGTTATACGTTATACGTTATACGTTATACGTTATACGTTATACGTTATACGTTATACGTTATACGTTATACGTTATACGTTATACGTTATACGTTATACGTTATACGTTATACGTTATACGTTATACGTTATACGTTATACGTTATACGTTATACGTTATACGTTATACGTTATACGTTATACGTTATACGTTATACGTTATACGTTATACGTTATACGTTTAACGTTATACGTTATACATTATACGTTATACGTTATACGTTATTCCTTTTTACGTTATACGTTATACGTTATACGTTATACGTTATACGTTATACGTTATACGTTATACGTTATACGTTATACGTTATACGTTATACGTTATACGTTATACGTTATACGTTATACGTTATACGTTATACGTTATACGTTATACGTTATACGTTATACGTTATACGTTATACGTTTAACGTTACACGTCAAACATTATACGTTATACGTTATAGATTATAAGTTTAACATTATACGTTATACATTATACGTTGTACGTTGTACGTTTAACGTTATACGTTATACGTTTAACGTTACACGATAAACATTATACGTTATACGTTATACATTATACATTGTACGTTTAACGTTATACGTTATACGTTATACGTTATACGTTATACGTTATACGTTATACGTTATACGTTATACGTTATACGTTATACGTTATACGTTATACGTTATACGTTATACGTTATACGTTATACGTTATACGTTATACGTTATACGTTATACGTTATACGTTATACGTTATACGTTATACGTTATACGTTATACGTTATACGTTATACGTTATACGTTATACGTTATACGTTATACGTTATACGTTATACGTTATACGTTATACGTTATACGTTATACGTTATACGTTATACGTTATACGTTATACGTTATACGTTATACGTTATACGTTATACGTTATACGTTATACGTTATACGTTATACGTTATACGTTATACGTTATACGTTATACGTTATACGTTATACGTTATACGTTATACGTTATACGTTATACGTTATACGTTATACGTTATACGTTATACGTTATACGTTATACGTTATACGTTATACGTTATACGTTATACGTTATACGTTATACGTTATACGTTATACGTTATACGTTATACGTTATACGTTATACGTTATACGTTATACGTTATACGTTATACGTTATACGTTATACGTTATACGTTATACGTTATACGTTATACGTTATACGTTATACGTTATACGTTATACGTTATACGTTATACGTTATACGTTATACGTTATACGTTATACGTTATACGTTATACGTTATACGTTATACGTTATACGTTATACGTTATACGTTATACGTTATACGTTATACGTTATACGTTATACGTTATACGTTATACGTTATACGTTATACGTTATACGTTATACGTTATACGTTATACGTTATACGTTATACGTTATACGTTATACGTTATACGTTATACGTTATACGTTATACGTTATACGTTGTACGTTATACGTTATACGTTATACGTTATAATTTATACGTTATACATTATACGTTATACGTTACACGATGTACGTTATACGTTATACATTATACGTTATACGTTATACGTTATACGTTATACGTTATACGTTATACGTTATACGTTATACGTTATATGTTTAACGTTATACGTTATACGTTGTACGTTATACGTTATACGTTTAACGTTATACGTTATACATTATACGTTATACGTTATACGTTATTTCTTTTTACGTTATACGTTATACGTTATACGTTATACGTTATACGTTATACGTTATACGTTATACGTTATACGTTATACGTTATACGTTATACGTTATACGTTATACGTTATACGTTATACGTTATACGTTATACGTTATACGTTATACGTTTAACGTTACACGTCAAACATTATACGTTATACGTTATAGATTATAAGTTTAACATTATACGTTATACATTATACGTTGTACGTTGTACGTTTAACGTTATACGTTATACGTTTAACGTTACACGATAAACATTATACGTTATACGTTATACATTATACATTGTACGTTTAACGTTATACGTTATACGTTATACGTTATACGTTATACGTTATACG